>JAUOBV010361853.1:0-10728 GCA_032360425.1 Rubia occidens | reverse complement strand
GTTATATTTGCACTAAAAATTATCTCAGGGTTATATTTGCACTTTCTCAAATACATAGGATTATATTTGTATATTACGCTAAAAACTAAGTTGTTTTGAAGTTGTTATGCACATTTAATGTTCTAACCAATGCCGGCCATTACTTGTTGTAACTAGGGGTGGCAAAATAGACCCGTAATTCGCGGGTCAAGAGGGTTGCCTATTTTTAAATCTGGATGGGTAATGGGTAAAATGAGTAATGGATCAAACGGGTAATGGAAAAATATGAGTCGGGCGGGTTGAGTTTGGGGGTTGACCACGGGTTTACCTATATGGGTTGAAACCCGTGAATTTACCCATACGGGTAGTTAACTCTGGCGCGGATCCTCCATCAACACCAGAGTGTCGTCGGCGCGGAGGAGCACCAACCGTCCATTTCAACCATCAGCGGCCGGAATGTGTTCGATTTTAGATTGTACAGTCTGGCGGGACGTTGTCGCCGACGTAGTTGCATTTGCTAGATGTAAAGGAGAGGTCCGTGCTGAAATCCGTCCGGTCAAAAATCACCACCTTGTCTTTGTAGAGGAGCTGCATGGCGGAGACGCGGATGTTCTGCTGCAAGTGAATAATGCAGAAGATAACACTAAATTCACTAATATGTATTGATTGTTATATGTTTTAAGATAACGTACTATCTTCATAGACTCACAGTGATATGAGTACTGTTTAACTAAAGAGCAAAGTGCAGATATATCCCTACATAATTGAAGAAAGTGCAGATACAACTCTACTATTTTTGAAAGTGCAAATATAACTCTACAAAATGAGATAAAGTGCAAATATAACCTTGTATGGTAACTTTTAGCCGGACCACCACCGGACCACCGCGGGTAGCCGAAAAATTGTGTTTTTCCGGCGGTGGTCCGGTGGAATTCTCATCAGAAGGTTACACTTTCTTTAATTAGTTAAGGTTATATTTGCACTAAAAATTATCTCAGGGTTATATTTGCACTTTCTCAAATACATAGGGTTATATTTGTATATTACCCATTTACCCTTGAATTAATACATTGTGATGTTTGAGATCCTTATAAAACACCATCTTCTAGTGGTGCCTTTTTTTTAATATAGTTTATGATTATTCCCGATTTGTTTGGGTTTACTTATTAGTTGCTAAGTTATAAGTTACCTTTAGAATTATCGAATGTTGTGCTTTGGTCGAGAATCAGTTTGGCCACACTGATATGTGTGTTCGGGATGATAATGGTACAAAATTTCTATCTTTGAAATCCTCCTCTGCTGAATCAGCGATTATTTTTTATACATCTATGGTTAATTCACCACAGCATAATGGCCGTGTGGAATGCAAGCATCGTCATTGTTGAATGTGGCTCGTGCTTTGCGTTTTCAATCTACTGATTGCATTATGGGGAGAACGTGTTCTTACAGGAGCATATCTGATCAACCGGACACTGGCGAATTATCTCAATGGTCATACACCTTTTGAGTTACTCTATGCATGTTCCCAAAATGACAAGGTTTTGCGTGTCTTGGAATGTTTTTTCTTTGCTTCCTACATTCCCAGATTCCACGATAAGTTTACTCCAACAAGTCGTCGTTGTCTGTTTCTTGGGTAACCTGTTGGGCAGAAAGGTTATCGGCTTTATGATTTGGAATCTCATACTTTCTATAAAGACCAGTTTCTATACTCTGCTCTCCTGGATGCATCACCTCCGTCGAGACCATTACCACCACTGGCCGTCATCCCACCGTCAGAGCATTCCCAGCCGCCAGCCGTCATCCTCCAGCCGAAATCTTCCCCACCGCCGGTTGTCGAGAGTCTTTCGCCAATTCTCCACATGCTCAACGCGCCGCTATCCACTGGAGATAACCCACTGCGTGCGCCTCCTCCTCCATCCTCGCCACCGTATCCTACTTCGTCGGTCCACTCCCCGACACCGCCGCCTGTAGTTGAGCTACCTCCTGTTCGATAGAGTTTGTGATCGTCGACCTTTTACTTATATGTCCAATTATGTCTGCTCTGTTGCTAATATTAGTAAATCCCTCCCTGCTCTGACCACACCTGCGACTTCACATTCCCCGGGTGTTCTCTATCCTTTATCTGATTTTGTAAATTGTGATAAATTTTCTAGAACGCATTCTAGATTTTTGGGTGCAGTAACTTCTAGTGCAGACCCGACTACTTTTTCTGAGGCTTCAAAAAATGCTCATTAACAAGATGCAATGGCTGATGTGATTAATGCACTTGAGAGCAATCAGACGTGGAATTTGTCTTCATTACCTCTGAATGAGAATGCTATTGGATGCAAATTGGTGTATTGTACCAAGTTCAAATCTGATGGTACCATTGAACGTCACAAATATCTCTTGGTGGTTCTTGAAAATTGCCAAAAGGAAGGAATTCACTACACTGAGACATTTTCCCCCGTTGCGAAGATGAGTTCAGTACATTTATTTTTATCTGTTGCAGTCATTCATGGTTTCAAAATGTATCTGATAGATATGCACAATGCTTTTCTACATGGTGATTTGCATGAAGAGGTCTTCATGTGACCTCCACCGGGCTACCCTGCGCCTCCTGGCCAGGTTTGCCGCCTTCAGAAATCTCTTTATGGTCTTCGGCAGGCTCATAATTTGTTCGCAAAATTGGCTCTGGTTTTACGTGTTTTTTATTTTGTGCAGAGTAAGGCAGGTTACTCTTTATTTTCTTTTACTCGTGGCTCAGTTTTTTCCCATATTATTGTATATGTGGATGATTTGGTCAATGCTGGCAGTTCTTCGTCGCTCATCTCTGAATTCAAGAAATACCTTAGTTCTTGTTTTCATATGAAGTATCTTGGACACTTAAATATTTCTTGGTTATAGAGATTGCTAGAAGTCCGGATGGGATGTTTCTTTCACAAAGAAAATATGCCCTAGATACTTTATCTGACACAGGTTTATCGGTTTCTTAACTGACTGATTTTCCTATGAAACAAAAACATGATCTTACAAAGGTTGAATGAATTATTTATGATGATCCTAAGCAGTATCGACGCCTGGTGGGTTGCCTCATTTACCTGATTATTACACGTCCTGAGCTGAGCTATACAGTTCATACACTTGCTCAATTTATACAGTCTCCTTGTGTTCCTCACTGGCAAGCTGTAATTCGAGTGCTTCACTACTTGAAGAGTCATCCTGGTCAATATTTATTTCTCTCTTTAAGTAGTTCATTACCGTTGACTGCTTATTGTGATTCTGATTGGTTACTTATCCAATTATGCGACACTCTCTTTCTGGATACTTTGTGATGATCGGTGATACTTCGGTTTCATGGAAGACCAAGAAGCAACCTACAATTTCTCGTTCTTTTGCTGAAGCGAAGTATCGTGCTATGGATGTTGCCTGTTGTGAGTTGTTGTGGCTTAAGTCATTACTTAATGACTTGGGTGTTGTGCATTATACTCCTATGCGACTATTCTTTGATAGTCAATCCTCTCTTCACATTGCGGTGAATCCGATGTTTCGTGAACGTACTAAGCATATAGAGGTTGATTGTCATATCAACTGTGATCTTGTCTAGTCTGGTATCATTGTTACTTATCATATTCGAACGACTGACCAACCTGTGGATTTGTTCATCAAAGCTTTTGGATGAACTTAGTTTCATTATTTATTTGGAAAGTTGGGCATTTCTAATCCCCATACTCTAACTTGAGGAGGAGTATTAAAGGAATAATTAATATAATGTGAATATTACTTGTAATTGTAATTAGATTTAGATTCCTTTTTCTTTTCTGTAAAGGTCTTTGTACCACTATATAATGTACCACAAAGCATGAATACAAACACACATTATTACCTTTATTTTCTACACAGTTCTTGATATCTCTTCTAAAAATAGAACAATATACATTCAGTGCTCCAATTTCAGTGCTCGAATTTAAATTATAATTAAAAGATACCTGAGATGGATCTGAAGTTCTAACCTCAGCATTAGAACCTTTGGGAGGATTTTGAGCTGGTTCTAATTTTTTTTGGGAGATGAACTACCTAACCCTTTCATCACAAGTTGAAGCTCTGGTTCATATTTCTCCAAGAATTGAGAGCTACGGGACATTATTCGTAAAGGATCAAGGTTTTCAATGATTCCCCGTGACAAAGCTAGATTCAAAGTAGGCATTTTCTTCAACGTTAGAGGATTCAAGGCATTACCCAGCGATATTCTCTCAGCTAGAGGCCTACACATTGATCTAAAAACAGAGAAAAAATAAATCAAAACTTCCATAACTCCAAATCAAGACTGCCCATTTCTGATAAATGACTATCATTTTCTAACATTTACATCACATGAAACAAGAAGTTTCTACAACTGCTCTATGTTTAAGATAGAAATTGTGTATTATTTCCATAAAAAGAAGCATTAGGCCAATCAACCAAAACAATCATATCTAAGAACAACAAAAGGTTCATCGTAATCCTTCAAATCATCTAAATCCTTCAAATATTCACAAATTCAATATCAAAGAAAATTATTGGCCTCAAATAAATTACATCAGAAACATCCCAGGTATGGGGGATCTAGAAGCAATGGGAACAACCTGAAGATCCCAATCATTCTCCATTTTATGACGATAAATTTGACACCTCAAATACGTCTTGCAAGTCGCAGTCAAAGTCGCAACGGGAACAGCCTGAAGATCCTACTGTCCTCACCGGAGCCAACCAGCAATTCCTCATCTCGGCCACCGCCTTCCTCCCCACCACCAAAACAATCGGCTAAGCACCAGAAGCATTAGGCAGCTCCACCAGTAGTTTCAAATCCCCAAATCAAGTATCAGCCCTCCATTTCCACTCATCTCTTAATCAAACCTCACAATTCTGTTATCTTTTCCACCACCTGATAATTATTGAAGCCACTGCCAATCTCCTTCTCCACCGAAACCACCACAACATTTTTCACTGAAACCACCTGAATCTCAGTCTGGGTAATTTTTTTTACTCCCTATTCTCTCTACATAGCTCTCTTTAAAATGACACATTTTATTACAAAAAGGAAAATGAATGGTAAGGTTGAATTGGGAGTATAAAAATAAAAATGAGTGGATATAAACAATCTAGGATATGCTAAAAGAGGAAAGATCCAAAATAATAAGACCATCCAAAAATGAAAAGTGAGCAATATAGAGAGGACCAGAGGGAGTAGTATGGATTGTGAAGAAGTTTTGGATGTTATTACCCGATATTAGGCATGTGGCCCATAAAGTAAATCCGCAAAAAAAATTCTTCATTTACCAACAAATGAAAAATGTTAGATTAAATATATCAACAACTCAAATTCGTTTTCACATAAATTGGTGTTCTTGCGTAAAATAGGTGTAGGTGAATCCGCTTCTATTAAAAAGAATATAATGATCGAAGTTATCTTAATTTGATTTAAAATATTCAAGTAAACAATTTTAAGTGGTATTGAGATGGTAGTAAATAGTATAAGCAGTAATTATTCTTCTTTCAAAATCCCACATGTCAGATTGGAAAATTTATGTGCCTAACTATTCTTCTTTCAAAACAATTTTTAATAAATTATAGGCTTAAATGTAAGTTAAATGTATATTTTTCCAATTAAAGGATTGTGATGATATTGTGTATTTTTACATCCTATTTTCATATTTATGAGGGTTTTGAGAATAAATTTTAAAGATCTTATGTGATATTGTAGGTGGTTTAAAGATTTCAGGCATTAAAGTGATGACGAGATCTCTACAAGGAATCATTTTTCTCAAATTGATATATATCGTGGTTCAGAAGACCATTTCACAAACTGTGATGTATGTCACGGTCCAATTTGGCAGGTTTGTGATCATAAGTTAGAAGTACAGGGTTCGTGGATCCCAGAAATTACCATAGTCCTCGAAGAAAGTCATCTTGGGAAACGTGAAATATGTCGCAGTACACGAGTAGTTGAATCTAATATTTTTATTTCCTTTCTTTTGGATTACAATTAGGATCTTCTTCTCTTTGTATACCTATAATATTGGAAGCCCCCCCCTCCAGGCATTTGTTTTAAGTGGGTATAAACTAGATATTCGGCCACTTGAAAAATATGTGTCTATATGGGAGTGCAAGTTGGACCAAGTTCCTGCACTAGCTAAACTAACAGGAACTTTGAGGGATAAGCGCCGGTTGTAGTGCCGGTGCTAGGTTAGTTCACCGGTAAAATTTTTGGCGCCAATATTCTTTGGTTCCGGTGCCAAGTATAGTGAACCTGTTCGATAACAGGCACGCGTGTTTGTATGGATCCAATGCTTGGTATAAAGCACTAGTTCACTAGCCGGTATCAGTCCTAGTAACTGTCTGGTACTTGGAAGTGTGCACCAGTTTGTTGCCTGGAACCGGTCACAATTTTTACCTGGAGCAGAACCAACTCTCTTTTCTTCTCATTTGTGCACCAGGTACTGAAATTTGGCGATTATGTTATGTAACCGGTGATGTAGTAGCACTGGATTTGTCAACTGGTGTCAGAGGTAGTATGATTTTGAAAATGCTATTTGCATCTGAATGCTTCCTGATGAGGCGTCATATGCATGTTTTTCTCAGAGCATTTAACATATCTTTTTAATGTTTTTGTTGGTGGATAGTTAGGATTAGTTAGATTTTTCATAATAAGAAGTTAGAACCATCGTGTTTTGTTTTTCATGTAACTTCTCTATTTTGTGAGACAATTGTGAACCTAGCGGGATTTTGCATTTTTGTAAGTGTCAAGATATCATTGTGTGTGCTTAAATGTAGATAACTTAGGAGCAAAAGTCTTCCGCAAGGATGTTAGTAGATAGACGATCATCATAAGGTTGGTTGAAGAATGAAGGCCAACATTCTAAAAATGGTAGAATATGAAGGATTGCAAAAGAAGGAAGCCAAGTGTCAGAAGAAAAGTAGGAAGGCACGGACCATGCAGAACAACATGGTCTGTGCAATCAACTCATACCCAAAAAGAAGGACCAGGCACGAACCATGAATATTGGCCTAACCCGTGCAATCATAAGGAAGGAAGACAAGCACCAGGACATGGGTCGTATAGTTTGGCATGGCCCGTTTAGATTAGCACAGATTAAAGTACAGTTTGTCTTCGACACTTCTTATTGCACGAGTCGTGCTAATCACTAAGGCGCAGATTAAACCTCTAGGAAACGGGCCATGCAGATTAGCACGCCATGTGAAATAAGAAGTATAGAAGACAACCTTCCAGTATATGGTCCATGCAGACAGGACGTGCTCGAATATCAACAAAGGTTTTGAGTTAGGCCTTTGGGGCCTTTTTCCCTCTTCCCTATAAAATTCCTAATTCTTGTAAAACTAAATAGTGAGGGCTGTTGATTTTGTAATAAATCTAGGTTTTTTCTCTCTATCTTCATTATTATCACTTCCTTATGGCATTTAATCCATTAAATGTCATGAATTTGATCTTAATAGCTTAAGTTTATGACTTGGGGATATTATATAACCTTATATTTGTTAGACTTTTTTATTCATTTCTATTTATGTGCTATAAATATTGCGCTTAATCAGTGCTTTAATTTCTTGTCGTAATCTATGTATTGGATGCAATTAGGATGTACACCTAGTTTAATTATTTCATGATTTAGTGCTAGACTTTGAATATAGCTTGGGAGTGTTGGATTATCAAACTTGTTTGTAGCATCGTGAGCACTGGGGGATAACATGAATCTTTTGAGATGCCGAGGTGGTAATAGGGTGTAATTGTAACCAGATTATTCGTACCCGGTGTTTAGGAGCATCCAATATTCCTAGGGTTAGGTTGGATTGGTTGGACTAGGGTGGGTGTTAGTAAATTCCTAAACAGGGGTATCACGATTGATACCAAGAGCTAGTTCCTACTTTGTGGCAATAAAGCATTGGCCCTTGGTGGCTATAGACCTTACAGTTAACACGTGGTACTGAAATCCTCTTACTCTTAAGGTCTATAATGGGTATTCATGATGGAGGTCCCTGATGATCCATGCTACTATCTTGTCTAACAGTTATGACCTACGCAAGACATTGTTCCTTTAAGCGGGGCCCTATTAGCCACAGTAGTGAGGGTTAGAGCTGGTCAACGTGTAGCATAGCTCTAGGTATATGTGGAGAATGTAAGATGTTAAGGAGGGGGCAGAACCAAGGTGTGGCGGGCTAAGGGAGTTCCCGGGGAATTAACATGTCCACATTGTGTGATATTGCACTAAATAGAATTACAGTTTTTTTTAATGTAAATAGAAGTCTAGGATCAAATCGTTCAGGTCAATCATGTGATGCATATACCCCCAAGGATAGTTATAATTATCTTACTCTCATTTTAGTTTTATGCTCATAGTGTGTAGTTAATCTCAACACAAACATCCCCCTCCAAACCTCCTCCCCTCTGTTGTGTTTGTTATTCCTGACACACACTTGGGGTGACGCCCAAGGGTGAACGTGTGATACTAACTTATAAACTCTAATATCTCTAGGGCGACACCTAAAATTACCACTAGCTATGTTAATGTAGATATGAGTGAGTACTGTAAAAAAGATCATGTGTTATATTTGAACTGTGATCCTGTTGGTTTCTAACGGAACCTGTAGGGTACCTTCAAATTTTGGCACCACTGCCCGAGATATTAGTTTGGTTTATTTGTTAGTTAGCATAGTTAGTAAATTGAGTAGTTTTGTTTTTTGTTTTTTGTTCTAGTTTTTGTTTTGTAGTTTCGTGTTAAGCTCTTGTTTGCTTTCTTCACTTGTTTGCTAGTGTTTGTTTAAGAACTACTAGTCACTAGTAGAGAGCCTTCAATTAAAGGCGGTAATAGAAGGTGGTTGTGGAAATTGGACGAGGAACCACGTTGCTTGAAGGATTTAAACTTGAAAATGGTCCTCAGAAGCAGTCAAATAAAATTAAAGGTGGTTAAACCGCCATTAAAGGAAGTTCGTGATTAACTACCTTTAAATAGGATTAATTACAGGTGGGTTTAAGTAGAACCACCTTTAATTAGGGTGAATTAATGGTGGTTATATCAAACGGCCTTGAAAGCTAATGCTTCCGTGTTTGAAATGTGGACCCCAGGGTAGTTCTAAGCTCATAAATACCCTGGGTTTAATTGTACATAAAGCAGATTCCATTTCCAAGTTTGCAAGCTGTGTCGGGGCTGATTTCTTGTCATAGATTTAATAGTTTCTTGGCCACTGATGAAGAAGTGAGTTAATACTTTAAAGTGCCTCATTTTTCATTGGTCAGCCCAAAATAAGTACTTGTAAATCTTGAAATATTAAGGGTGATGAATTTAATGTTTTAAGAGTGTTGAGTGTGTGTACACACACGCACACACACACACACACATATATATAAATGTATATGTGTATATATGTATATGTGTATATAGACCCAGGTAATGGAAGAAAATAACAATGAAAGATTACTGCAAATTCAGGAACCATTTAGTTTAAGTAAAATGATTTCAAAATATTCGGAGAAAGATAATAAAAAAGATGTAATTAAAACAAATAATTTAAGAATTGAAATTAATAGACTAAAATTAGATATAAAACAAATAAAGCAAGAATTAATTATGCTAAAAGAAAAGGATTTACAATTAGAATTAAAAATAGTGACTAGTTCAAAACCAATAGATAGACCAAGTAGTTCAAAACCAGATGTAGAAATAACAGAAGAAACTCCAATAAAAGATCAATTTTTGGTATAATTAATAGAATAAATATAGAAAATTGGTATTCAATAGTAACTATAGGAGTTGAAGATTTCACAATTACAGTAGTTGCCTTAATAGATAGTGGGGCAGACCAGTCCTGCATTCGGAATGAACTTATTCCGAATAAATATCTAGAAAAAACAAGTGAAAGATTAATAGCAGCTAATGGCAGTCCTGTGAGGATAAATAAAAAATTAACCAATGGATATATATGTAATAATAATTACTGTATTAAACAATCATTTTTAGTATTAGAAGATGTGCCTTATGAAGCAGTATTAGGATATCTATTCCTACATCAAATAACTCCATTCAAGAAAATAGTAGAAGGCTTAACAACTAAAGTATTAGGGGAAAAAATTAATATCCTCATTTTTAAACCCACCTAATCAGATTGAGTTAAATCTATTACAAGAAAATTCTATATATAAAAAGATATATTTACAAAACAATAAAAAGAAAGATATAGTTAGCTTAAAGGAAGAGTTAGGATATTCAAAAATAGAAGAACAGTTAAGAAATAATATAATCCAAGAGAAAATTAAAATTTTAGAAGAACAAGTTCAAAAGGAAGTTTGTTCAAATCACCCAAATAATTTTTTGGGAAAGGAAAAAACATATTGTAAGCTTACCATATGAAAAAAAATCAATGAACAAAGTATTCCTACAAAGGCTAGACCTATTCAAATGAATTCAGAAATGATAGAAATATGTAAAGAGGAAATTCAGAGTCATTTTGAAAATAAATTAATAAGAAAGATTAAATTTCCATAGAGTTGCTCTGCATTCTATGTTAATAAACAAGCAGAAAAGGAAAGAGGAATTCCTAGATTAGTAATAAATTATAAACCACTAAATAAGGTGATGATACCTGGGCCACGACCCTTCGAGGCCTGCGAGCTTCGAGTTTAGGGTATTGTCTAAAGTCCAATTTGAGGCCCATAAAGGGACGCGTGATCCAATCCTAATTAAGGATATTATTGATTCCTACAAGGAAACTATCTCGTGT
>JAUOBV010361747.1:245-10729 GCA_032360425.1 Rubia occidens | reverse complement strand
TTTATTGCATATATTATTTCAGAAATCCATCTATATAAATTGTTTCAATATTTTATGAGTTTATTTCATACATAAACACAACCTTCATTAATTATTTTTCATCGATCTAACATATCTGTGCATGCTAATGTTATTGATATGAACACAAACGTGTGAATTAAACCAAAACAATTTATATGGTATTATTCAATTCATAATATGTAATAGTTTAGTGAAAATGTTACAATTAGTCTTCGTGACCATAAATACTAAAATTGCACTTTTGTGGACGGGCATGTGATACAAGCATACCTTAAAGTGATTTTTCGTGATCGATCGTGCACATTCCCGCGTGCTTATGCTCTTAGTGGCATGGCGCCATAATCCAGACAACCTTTTCGTGGGTTCTATAGGTTTTTAAATGGCGCGACGCCACCGCTTCCACTGGTATACCCATATTGTTGCTGTGAACAAGGGGTAAGATTTCTCTTATCAGGTCTGGGTTGTCAGAAGTTTGAAACATCCTTTTTTCATGAGTTTTACTGGTATCATCTTCTGTTATAATCACACATTATGCAATATTGTTCTTAACTTAACGTGGATGGGATCCCTATAAACCTTCACTCTATCGACGATTTATGAAAATTAAAAACTACTTTTTCATAATAATGTTCAAAGTTTAGTACTCCCTCTGTCCCAAATGAATTTGCACCCTCATCATTAATACGCAGTTTAAGAAATATTTTTTACCGTTAAAATATTTACCTATGTATAATAACGATAAACAAAAAATTGATAATGAGAAACTACTTGTTACGACGGATTAAACAATTTCATATACGATAATATTATTGTTCAAATAGCTATTCAAATATGTGGTCAAACTTTGACAGAGAATAGTTTTAAAAAAGTAAGAGTGCAAATGCAGCTAGGACAAAGGAAGTAAATGACGCGCCAATTACACAAAAAATTATATATTTATTCCTAATATAATTTGTGGAGAGAATTAATCAAACCTTAATAATTTCAGTCAAACCTTTATGTAAATATCTGAATTCAAAAAGTGTTATTTATGGTTATTTTTTAAAATTATAACGTTAAGTAGAAAATTTACTTGTTTATAAATATATGTTTACATTTTTTAGAAAATTGTGCATCTTCTTGGGTGTACGCATATTATGTGCATGTTTGTGCGCCCATGCATATATATGTTTTTAATTCAAAGTATTTTTTATAAATTTACTCCATCCATTGATTCAAAACTCTATATGTCTAAATTAGGTCCAACTTTGAGGAGTGTGTTACATACATAAATACAACCTTCGTTGAGCATGCATATCTGTGCATGCTAATCTAGTTGACACGAACATGCATGTGTGAATTAAACCCAAACCATTTTATCTGGTGTTATTCATTTCTTAATATATAATACTTTAGTGAATGTATAAATATTAGTCTTCTTGACCTTAAATATTAGAGCAAACGACTCTGGTGAACCCTTCACTATCACAATCGTCCACTTTTAACTAGAATCATCCCTCGCAAGGGGTACGTGCCCCATTCCAAAAACAATTCCCTACTTAAATCGGGTCATGTTAGCTATGGAGCTATGCCATTTACCCTTGGAATTCTTAATAAAACTTTCAGATTTACTTTACTTTTAATTCAATATTCAACATGAGTCACATAACTCCACCACCATTGCATTTAGGTCAAGGTGTGACCTCCACTAATAATTTTAGTTATACCCCACTAGAATCCAAATAACCTTCTTCGAGGGTTCCTTTTACATTTTTTAATGGCACGGTGACATGCCAATTACAAAAGAAATTATATATATATACACAGACTTATATTTTCTTAGGATAAGTAGTGGAGAGAATTAATCAAACCTTCATAAGTGCTATACAACTTTTTATTTAATATCCAAATTCAAAATGTGTTATTTATAGTTATTTAAAAAAATTAGGAAAATAAACTTGTTAAATAAATATATGTTTAAATTGTTTAGAAAATTATGCATGTTCTTGTATGCACATATAATGTGCATGTTTGTACGAGCGCGTGCATAAATATCTTTTAATCCATAGTATTTTTGTAAATTTATTGTATATATTAATTTAAAACTCCATATAACTAAATTGGGCTAATCTTGGATGAGTGTATTTCATACATAAATACAACTTTCATTAATTGTTTTTCATCGATCGAGCATGTCTGTGCATGCTAATGTTATTGATATGAACACAAACCTGTGAATAAAACCAAAAATATTATATGGTGTTATTCAATTCATAATATGTAATACTTTAGTGAAAATGTAACAATTAGTATTCGTGACCATAAATATTAAAATTGCACTTTGTGGTACAAGCATACCTTAAGGTGATTCTCCATAATCGATCGTGCACTTAGCCACATTCTTACGCTTTTAGTGGCATGGCGCCATAATCCAGACAACCTTCTTTGAGGGTTCTTCTAGCTTTTATAATGGCGTGATGCCACCCCTTCCACCGGTATACCCTTCATTGCAGCGGTGAACATGGGGTATGATTTCTTTTATCAGGTCGGTTTTGTCAAAAGTTTGAGATATCATTTTTTCATGAGGTTTATCGGTATCATCTTTTGTTATAATGACAAAAATTGAAATATTTTTCTTAACTTAACATGGATGGGATCCCCTACAAACCCTCACCCTATAGAAGATTTATCAAAAATAAAAATTACTTTTTGCATAATAATTTTCAAAGTTAGTACTCCCTCAGTCACAACTAAATTTTCACCCTCATCATTATCACGCTGTTCAAGAAATAATTTTGACCGTTAATATGTTTGTTAGTATATAATAACTATAAATAAAATTTGATATTAAGAAACTACTTGTTACGACCAATTGAACAATATCATATAAGATTATATTCTTGTTCATATAGCTATTCAAATATGTGGTCAAACTTTGATAAAGAATAGTGTCAAAAGAGTAAGAGTGCAAATTGAGGTGGGACAGAGGGAGTAAATGATGCGCCAATTACTTAAACATTTATATATTTATTCCTAATGTAAGTTGTGGAGAGAATTAACCAAACCTTCATAATTTCATACCTTTGATTAAATATCTGAATTCAAAAATGTTATTTATGGTTATTTTTTAAAATTATAACGTTAAGTAGGAAAATTAACTAGTTTATGAATATATGTTTAAATTCTTCAGAAAATTATGCATCTTCTTGCGTGTACGCATATTATGTGCATGTTTTTGCGCCCATGCATATATATATATATATATATTTTTAATTCATATTGTTTTTATAAATTTACTACATTTATTGATTTAGAACTCTTTCTGTCTAAATTAGGTCAAATTTCGAGGAGTGTGTTACATACGTAAACACAACCTTCATCAATTCTTGTTCATCGAGCGTGCATATCCATGCATGCTAATGCTGTGATACGAACATCAATGTGTGAATTAAATCCAAATCATTTTATTTGGTATTATTCATTTCATAATATATAATACTTTCGTGAATAAGTAAATATTAGTCTCCGTGACCTTAAATATTAGAGCAAACGAGTTTGGTAACCACTTAACTATCACAATCCTCCACTTTTTACCACAATCATCTGTCACATGGGGTTAGTGCCCCGTTCCAAAAATTTCCTACTTAAATCGGGTCATGTTAGATATGAAGCTATGCAATTTACCCTTGGACTTCTTAATTAAACTTTCAGATTGACTGTACCTTTAATTCAATATTCAACATGAGTGACATTCCTCCACCACTAATGTAGTTAGGTTAAGGTGTGACCTCTGCTTATACTTTTAGTTGTATGCCACTAAAATCCAAACAAACTTATTCAAGGGTTCCTCTTGCCTTTTTTAAAGGCAAGATGACAGGCCAATTACAAAAAAAAAATATATGTGTATATATACATATATATATATATATATTTACTTAGGATAAGTAGTGGATAGAATTAATCAAACCTTTATAAGTGCAATCAAACTTTTTATTAAATACATAGATTCAAAATGTGTTATTTATAGTTATTTTTAAAAAATTATAATGTTAAGTAGGAAAACAGACTCGTTATATGTTTAAATTTTTTAGAAAATCGTGCATGTTCTTGTGTGTACGCATATTATGTGCATGTTTGTGCGAGCTCATGCATAAATATCTTTTAATCCATAGTGTTTTTTGTAAATTTAGTGCATATATTAATTCAGTACATATATTAATTCAAAACTCCATCTATCTACATCAGGTCAATCATTGATGAGTGTATTTCATACATAAACACAACCTTCATTAATTCTCTTTCATTCATAAAGCATGTCCATGCATGCTAATGTTATTGATATGAACATAAACAAGTGAATGAAACCAAAACCATTTTATATGTTGTTAATCAATTCATAATACGTAATACCTTAGTAAAAATGTAACAACTAGGCTTCATGACCATAAATATTAAAACTACACCTTTGTGGATGGGCATGTGGTACAAGCATACTTTAAAGTGATTCTTCATCATCGATCGTGCACGTTCCTGCGTGCTTATACTTTTAGTTCCATGCGCCATAATCCAGAAAACCTTCTTCGAGGATTCTTATAGCTTTTTAAATGGCGCGATGCCACTGTTTCAACTAGTATACCCTTCATTGCAGCAGTGAATAGGGGCTATAATTTTTTTATCAGTTCCGATTTGTCAGAAGTTTGAAACTTCGTTAGTTTTTCGTGAGTTTTACCGGTATCATCTTCAATTATAATTACACACTGTGCAATATTGTTCCTAACTTAACATGGATGGGATCCCCTATAAACCCTTACCCTATAGACGATTTATCAAAAATAAAAACTACTTTTGCATAATAATGTTCAAAGTTTGGTACTCTCTTTGTCCCAATTGAATTTGCACCGTCATCATTATCTCCCTATTAAAGAAATATTTTTGACCGTTAATATGTTAACCTATGTATAATAAGGATAAATAAAAAGTTGATATTAAGAAACCACTTGTTATGGAAAATTGAACAACATCATATACAAGTATATTGTTGTTCATATAAATATTCAAATATGTGGTCAAACATTGATAGAGAATAGTGTCAAAAATGTAAGAGTGAAAATTCAGCTGGGGTAGACAGAATAATTGACATGCCAATTACACAAAAATTAATATATTTATTCCTAACATAAGTTGTGGAGTGAATTAATCAAACCTTCATAATTTGATATAAATGTAATAAATATTAAAATTCAAAAGTGTTATTTATGGTTATTTTTTAAAATTATGACGTTAAGTAGGAAAATTAACTTGTTTATAAATATATGTTTAAATTGTTTAGAAAATTGTGCATCTTCTTGCGTGTACGCATATTATGTGCATGTTTGTGTGCCCATGCATATGCGTCTTTTTAATTCATAGTATTTTCATAAATTTACTGCATATATTAGTTTTGAACTCTGTCTGTTTAAATTGGGTCAAACTTTGAGGAGTGTGTTACATATATAAACACAACCTTGAACAATTCTTGTACATCGAGCATGCATATCGGTGCATGCTAATGTTGTTGATACGGACACGCATGTGTGAATTAAAACCAAACCATTTTATTTGGTGTTATTCATTTCCTTATATATAATACTTTAGTGAATATATAAAAATTAGTGTTCGTGACCTCAAATATTAGAGAAAACAACTTTGGTATATTGTTTCTTAGGATAAGTAGTGGAGAGAATTAATCAAACTTTCATAGGTGCAATCAAACCTTTTATTTAATATCCAAATTCAAAATGTGTTATTTATAGTTATTTTTTAAATTTTTTAATGTTAAGTAGGAAAATAAACTTGTTAAATAAATATACGTTTAAATTGTTTAGAAAATCGTGCATGTTCTTGTGTACACATATAATGTGCAGGTTTGTGCGAGCCCATGCACAAATATTGCTTAATCCATAGTCTTTTTGTAAATTTAGTGCATATATTAATTCAAAACCCCATTTGTCTAAATTGGGCCAATCTTTGATAAGTGTATTTCACACATAAACAAAACCTTCATTAATTCTTTTTCATCGATCGAGCATATGTGTGCATGCTAATGTTAATGACATGAACACAAACGTGTTAATTAAACCAAAAATATTTATATTGTGTTATTCAATTCACAATAAGTAATACTTTAGTGAAAATGTAACAATTACTCTTCAGGACCATAAATATTTAAATTGCACTTTTATGGACGGGCATGTGGTAAAAGCATACCTTAAAGTGATTCTTTGTGCTTGATCGTGCACGTTTCCACGTTCTTATGCTTTTAGTGGCATGACGCCATAATCCAGACAACCTTCTTTGAGGGTTTTTCTAGCTTTTCAAATTGTGCGATGCCAGTGCTTCCACCTGTATACCCTTCGTTGCAGTGTTGAACAGGGGGTGTGATTTATTTTATCAGGTCTGGTTTGTCAGAAGTTTGAGACATCGTTAGTTTTTCATGAGTTTTACCGGCATCATCTTTTGTTATAATCACACATTGTGCAATATTGTTCTTAACTTAACATGGATGGGATTCCCTATAAACCTAACCATATAGACGATTTATCAAAAATTAAAACTACTTTTGCATTATAATTTTCAAAGTTTAGTACTCCCTCTGTCCCAATTGAATTTGCACCCTCATCATTATCACGTTGTTCAAAAAATATTTTTGACCATTAATATGTTTACCTAGATATAATACGATTAAAAAAGTTGATATTAAGAAACTACTTGTTACGACGAATTGAACAATATCACATAAGATTATATTTTTGTTCATATAGCTATTAAAATATGTGGTCAAACTTTGATGGAGAATAGTGCAAATTAAGCTGGGACAGAGGGAATAAATGACGCGCCAAATACACAAACAATTATATATTTATTCCTAATATAAGTTGTGAGAGAATTAATCAAACCTTCATAATTTCAATCAAACCTTTGATTAAATATCTGAATTCAAAAAGTGTTATTTATGGTTATTTTTAAATTATAACGTTAAGTGGGAAAATTAACTCGTTTATGAATATATGTTTAAATTCTTCAGAAAATGGTGCATCTTCTTGCTTGTACGCATATTATGTTCATGTTTTGCCGCCCATGCATATATATATATATATATCTTTTTAATTCATAGTATTTTTTTTATAAATTTACTACATTTGTTGATTCAAAACTCTGTCTGTCCAAATTTGGTGATATGAATCTCTTTGTGAAGACACTGGTTTGCGGAATATCGGATCTTTAACAAATATGGGAATCTCACTCAACCCACCTCAACTTGCTCGCCCAACCCACCTCGACACTGTTGCATGAATTTCAGCATCTAGCCCGCAGGGTACACCCAACTCGACTTGCTCTCTAAATAGCATGTAGGTTTAGATCACAAGGTTTCCCTATTAGCTTCTAGTCCACAGGGTACACTTACAAAGGAAATTGAAACTTAAATAGCCCGCAGGTTTAAGCAACAATGAAGATAACGAGAATATCTCAAAAGTCTGAATATGTGATTGATAAAAATATGTATAATAATCTCGGCCAAGCCTCTTTAAATAGAGAAGAAAACTCGTCCAACTCTAAACCCTAATCACAATCTGAATCTGAATCAATCTCATGACAGCTTAAGGAATCTAAAACCATATGTAACTAAAATAACAAAAATCAAACCCTATAGCATATTCTCGGCAGCATTCTACCTTAGAGTTAGACTGGAAAATATTACCTTATCTAATCTTACTATATCTAATTCTAATTGGAATAAAACTGAATATGCTAAACCCTAATGGAATGTCATCTTTCGAACAGCTCTTCTAAGGGCCACATGGCTGAAATCTATCAATCTAAAATCCAAAATAAAATTAATGTTACAATGATCACACTACCTCATAAAAAATCCAATGGGAAAAAGAGTATAGTGTTCTTCATAATGTTTTCAGTTGATCGACAAACTTAAATAAGTAATCTAAGTATTTTCTGACTTCTTTGTAAGTAAGCTTCATTCTTGTCCTTGTCATAGGTCCAGCCATGTCACTTAGAGGATCACGAACATAACCCTTGAATGTTTGATCAAGACGTGGAATGTCTTCACTTATGGTGGTATTCGTATCCGGATCTCCATCAATCACCCACATGTACACTTAGGGACCTCCCTCTGGTGTCAGGTACAATGAAATCGATAGTCACTGTACAGCTCCTCCTAGCCAATAGGGTGGTTGGCGATGCCTCCCTAGAAAACCTACTCCTGACATCGGTTGCTCTCAAGTCGGACCTTCACATGCTAGTCCAGCCCACGGAGGACCATCAGATGCTAAACCCTCACACTACACTGCTTCTCCAGCTGATTCTGCTGCAGACCATACTCCAGCTAGTAGTCATGCACATACATCTTCGCCTACCTGTTTCATACAACTAGCGGTCCCCAAGTGCAACATCATTTCAATGATGAACCAGAAGATGATATTGAGGAGGATTTAATGTAGGGACTTCAGGATGACGACTTAACAACGTATACTCATGTGGCTGTAAGAAGACGCACATCCTGCACCATACGCTCGCCCCCATGTGGAACAGGTGGAAAACTTTGCGGAGAGCGTCATTAGTACATTCGACATGTGTCAACTATTATTGTATTACTAATACGTACATTTGTACCTATCCATATATGAATGAATTCATATTTTATTATTATTATCGTCCTCAAATTAAATAAACATTTAATATCACTGCTATTTTATTTTTAATATTGAAATTAATAATTATCGAGCAAAGTATATTTTTTTAAACAAAATAATACTAGGTTATTCAAAGCAAAATAATACTAGGTCATTCCAAAATAATAATTTTTTAATTCATTATAAAAAAAATATACATATGTATATACGTAACTATACATTAAATTGCGGAGAAAGCATTCGCCATATGCTTTCTCTAAATTAATTTTTTTTATTCTACATCAGACATAACGAAGAGAGAAAAAAAGATATATATATATATATATGTGTGTGTGTGTGTGTGTGTGCGCGCGCGCATTTATAAGACAAACATAACGAAGAAAAAATTAATATATAATTAGAGGACGCATTATTCGAAATACAAAATAATACAATAAAAAGATTATTCAAATTTAGAGGAACACCTACATGTTAATTTCATTTTATTAATAAGTCTAAAATAAAAGGAACAACATAAAGAAATTAAAAATTAGAATGCATCCTCGATATTAATTTTAAACATTCTGAAATTTTAAAAAATACATATAGAGATTAAATAAGAAGAGGATTGAATGCGTTCTCTACGTTAATTTTTTTTCTCCATAATTTCAAAAAAACAAGAAACAAAAGAACAAAAAAATTATTTTAAAAAAGTAGAGGACGCATTCATTAAATATAAGTTTTTTAAAAAAAATTACAAAAAATATGAATATAAATTAAATAAAATTGAACAAAAATAGAGAACGCATTCAGCGAATGTGTCCTCTACATTAAATTTTTAAAAAAATGAGCCAAAAATTGTGAATATATTAAATAAATTTAAAACAAAATTGAGGATGCCTCAAAATTTTAATTCCTTTTTTTAAAATTTTGGAAAACAGTGAACAAAAAAATTTAATTCCTTTTTTTTCAAATGCGTCCTCAATTTTTTTAATTTATTTAATATATTCTCAATTTTTGGATGAAATAAAAAATAACATAGAGGACGCATTTGGAGAATGCGTCCTCTGAATTTTAACTTTTTTTAGTTTCAGAAAAATAAACAAAAATTAATAATTAAAAGGGAGAGGATCCAAATGCGTTCTCCTTATTAATATCCATTTTCAAAAAGGTAAAGTTTTGGAAAAAAAAATCATCTTTCCGTGATCTTATTAAAAGACGGGGTTTAATTAGAATAATAAAAGGTAAAAAGTTTTAGTTGCAATATTAAAAATTATCATGCAACATGTAGTAGTTATAAAGTTTATAACCAGATTCATTCAACCCGAAAATTTTATCTTCGTTTCTTCTAATTTAAACTTTAAACCTTGGTCTTTTCATAACTTATGAAAATACCGTTTTCAAGAGACGCACTATTTTAAAATCATCCCATTTAGGACATGTGCAGTGATGCTCTCTTAATTTTAAGAGAGCACTCAAGAGATAAAAAAAAATGCCTACAGTGAGGATCTCTTGAGTGATCTCTTAACAAGAGACCACTCAAAAGACCCCATCTAAGAGGCCACTTTGTCAGCCCAAAGGACTGACACGGTCAGTTTAATGGCCACCCAATGTGCCAAAATTTTGTCAGCCAAACTATTTTTCAGCAGAAATTTTCCAAGCCAAAGTTTTGACCAAATTTTGATTTGCCAAACTTTTTTTCTGGGCCAAAGCTTTTTAGTTTAAATTTTTCTCGCCCAAAATTTTGTTATAATTTTTCTCGCCCAAAACTTTGTTAGTTTTGTTGCCCAAAATTTAGTTAATTTTCTCCAACGAAAT
>JAUOBV010361637.1:0-10729 GCA_032360425.1 Rubia occidens | reverse complement strand
CTCGAAGATGAATGAGCCTATTCCTTTTCAAAATTTTCTCATAGACTTCATACATTTAGTGAGTAGGTAAACAAAAATACTCCATACAATTCATTGCTAAAAATGCAGCCACCTGAATTTCTACTTTATCACGAGGACGATGAGGGAAACAGGTCAACACACCTGGCTGCAAATTTCAAGAAGCAACAAGCAACCTTGGTGAATTCCATGCGCAACATTTCAAATGCAATGTGAAATCAAGTGGTACAGATAAACATCAAACTTTCTCCAAACCATGTTCAGACTAACAAGCCCAATACAAAAGAGACTAACCATACATTTGGCTCATGCACCATCAGAAAGTTATGTCAGTCAAGCAGTGGCTGAAGGAGAGAAGATTATTACAAGTATACAAGTTATTTGACAATCATAATTGTTGACATATAAGCTGCTTCTTACATGCATTTTATTTCTATTCAATTCTATTCATAATTAATTATCTATGTTGCATGCAGTGATTCAACGACTGAGTAAAAAACTGGCCATGGTAGAGAAAACAATCAAGAAAAAAGCAAAACTGAAAGTAATTTTTTATCCGATGTTGATTATCAAAATTGTGATAATTTTAGCAATAAACTAAATAAGAAAGTGTGAAAATCCTGAATAAACTGAAGCAGAGGTTGAAGACACAAAAATCTAGCCTGAAGTATGGGGTCTAATCCTAGTGTTAGTCCAAAAAACTATATTAGTACCTCCAAACCCAAAAACCATTGGTTAATTTCATGTAACGTGGACTATTAAAGTGAAGTAAAATTACATTATAATATAGAAGTCCTAAGATGTACATGGAGAATGCAAGTGACAATTTTACTGAAAAGTGAAGTAAAATTACATTATAAATAATTATAATGCGAGCATAGGTTTCTGAGGAAACCGAAAGAAGATTGACAATAATTGTGAAAAGCATTGTTGTTGAAGGAAAGCATGGCTGTTGATGCTAATAATGGTGATAGACATGCAATCATAGAACCAGAGATCAAACATGGTGACAACGAGGATACAAAAGGTACCACCAACACTGATACAAAACAAGATGTGGTTTCAAGATTCCTATATGAACGCCTTCAAAAAGAAGTTACAGATTTGAAAAAGGCATGTGAGGTCAAAGGCGGTAATATGAATTTTAGAGATGAAGACATCCAAGTGAGCATAAAGACCTATGGTCACCCTTTTTCATTTTCCATTCAAGCTAAGGTCAAGTTTCTCAATTTCTTCATTTTCAGATGCTTGGGAAAAATATTGAGAAGCTAACTAAATATTTCAAAATATAATGCAAGAAAGAAAAGAGAGAAGCAACAATAAAATAAAGGGATCAAAATCAAAGCAGTAATTGCTATACAATTATAGGCATCTCCTAGAAACATGCATAAATCGTTACATTAAAATATCAATAGAAAAATATTAAAAATTTCTCTAAATCATCAATATATCTGGAACATGAAGCACTTAAAGCAGACTAATTTGTTTTTTAACATTGTGTCATTTTGTAAAAAAACATTCCGATAAAGTAAGTGTGCCATAAATAGAGAAACAAAGGGAGTATTTTAATTATATAGCTTTATTTTCTTTTATACATGCTTCACATAGATTCCTACAATGAAGGGATAAACTCATTCATACCCCCCGGTTCTTGTGTATGTGCAGATATACCTCCGAGTTTTTTTTAAGTGCATGCGTACCCCTGTTGTGATCTAAAAATTGGTCAATTTTGGTCATTCCTGGATTCGATAGAAATGACTGTTTTCACATAATCTAGTAATGACCAAAATTTAAAAGGTCATTTCTATTGAATCCGGGAATGACCGAAATTGAATAATTTTTCAGACCACGACAGGGGTATGAATGCAATTTTAAAAAAATTCGGGGGTATATCTGCACATACACAAGAACTGGGGGTATAAATGCACTTTTTCCTACAATAAAAGATCATCATTTTCATTTTCCAATTTCCATTCTAACAACCACCACCAACTATATATTGCACATGCCATCACAATTATCATTTTATATGTATTCCTACTTTCAGATAAAACTCGACAACAATACAAAGAGATGGTTCCCGTCTAATACAAAAACTTCCAAAATGATAAGGCATGCGCCACATATTTATTTATGAAATCATGGAGAGCCATTCACTAAATAATGGATGAACCAGTAGAGAAGTCTGGCAAGTGGTTTTTCCTTATCCTCAATCAGAGTTGGTCATAGATGGCGAGATGAGGGGGAAAAATGAAAAATACCGTAGTAAAAATTGAACCTAAGTGCTGAAGAAATTATAGAAAGTAGAAAACAATATTTAAAATATGGTGGATAACTCGTTATCATTATGGCTCATAAAAAAATAAATAATGGCACAAAATAACTAAATGGTTTTAAAAACAAACACAATATAACTGGAATCACAACAAAATTAATTACATGACAGGAATATAGCACAATCACTTAAAGTGTCTGAACCAACAAATGAAATGGCTTTTTATATCATAATCACAAATAGGATTCAGGTAAGAACCTAAGAAGGCAACTAAATGAAAAAGGATGGCGTTCAGATAGCCTCCCACGGGCACTATGACTTGGTTTTTCATGGAAGAGAGAGGTGAACGGCCCTTGATCTCTGAATAACCAGATGAAGTATGATGCTCGGAGAAGTAGGATGTATTAAGAAATCAGTTGATGACCATGCATGTATCTATATCACAAAATGATGATCTTAGTATATGAGAAAAACAAAATGATGACATGGAATAAAAATGTGATCTGAGCATCAAATAATAGAACAACTGAGCCTTTAGTTCGACGGTCCAAAATTTTACAAAGATAAAAGGCCTGAAAATTATTTATAACAAAAATTCCGTCATAATGTTCACAGTCCTCATAAAAGCCTATTGCAGGAACTTAATTTTTTTTTTACAAAAAAGCGTAAAAAGGGAGAGGAAGGAAGGTAGGAAAAAATTAAGAATCTCACCTGCATTGCAAAGTTAAAAGTCATGAACTCTACAATAGGCCTCAGACCATGGTAAACAACACCAACTGCCATTCCAGTAAATCTAGCCTGGTAAAGTAAATTGTGCTCAGAGAGTTAGTACTATCTCTAGATGAAAAAACAATACAACATCCACCCATCAATCTAATAGCAGGAAGCAACCTCTGTAATAGGAGCATCGTTAGCCCTCTTAGGACCATACTTCTCCAAAAGCCCTTTTGAAATCGGAAACTAGAGAAGAAAAGGGCATAAAAAACAAATTAGAGGATGGAGACAAATAAGGCTTGCATTCCTTCTGAGTGCAATCGAGTTCACAAGTCGATAAGCGAAGCTAACATTGTATGCACCTTGATACTCTCCAACCTGTGCACCAAATAGAAATTTTCAATAGTGAACCACTGAATCTCACATCAAAGGATAACAAAAATTGATGGTAAAATGCATCTCCACGAACACTGTCTTCTTGTACTCTCCCCGGGCAGCAGTGTGGCTGGTCTTCCTCTTCTTCATAGCCAGGAGAAGACTTAGTAATGGACTATAGCCACCACCTTTTGAATGTTCTCATTTTATTTTGGTAATTTTAGATAAGAAACGGTTTAAAAATTACAAATAACAAAAATCAAAAGAGTAAGAGCACACAAAGAATGCACAAATTGAAAATGGATTAAAATATTTTATGTTATGTTAATGTCTTATATTATTACATGAGCATGAATTACTTTGATTCCGGAATGAAGGTGTATAGCGAATAATGGTAATAATTAAATTTATTCTATTACCACTTTCACTTGCCATGGCCTTTCTATATTTCGTCTATAACCAACGATAGAACAAGCCAAAAATTCACTCCAAAGTGCACTAACTTTCACTCCAAAGTGCTGAATCAGTGCAGATATAAAAGTAGAATGATTGATGTATGGCATTTCAATATCATCCCCTCTTAACTATGACCATGAGTAAAGGAGAATCTGGAACTTGTTCATATGGTCAAAAACCATTTCGAACATTCACCGAGTTGAGATCAACACTTCTTTTAGAGTCAGTGCCTAAAAGTTATCAGTTCCAGCACCAAAAGGAACTCAATTAAAGTAAATTCTGACCAAACTTCTGTCTTCAACTTCAAGCAACAGTTGACAAGGCACCATGCTTAGATTCTTCTGCCTTTTCATGCTCTTTGTTAAGCATCTGAAAGAAGTAATTTAGCAGAATCAAGAGATCAGCTTCAAATCAATTATTGGCAGTTGAAAATCAAAAGAGGGTAGACTATTCTCAAGCCAAAATACAAAAAAGTAAACTGAAATATGAATTTGCTGAAGTCATTAGCCAAAAGAAATATTCTGTAGTAAAAAAAAGGAGAAAAATACACTTGATAATTATCATGCTCATCCATTTCCATAAACAACCCAAAGTTTAAATGATCAGGATACTTGTATAACATTTGTCAAAGCAAAATAATGTATAATTGAAAAACAATCAAATCAAGACATGATTGGTGCGATTTTCTAAAGTATTGAGTTCCTTCAGCATGTAAATCTTATAAAAGCAAGAACAATAATGTACAATTTAGGGGATGAGACATAAACTTTTTAAACATAGTATGTGCATATTATATACAAGGCTAAACTCAAAAAATACTTTAAATCAATTTATATAAGGACATGCTAGGTGTTTCTCTCTAAAGTATCGATTTCCTTCATTAGCAATTGACCCATCACATGGAACCACGTAAATATAGGAAATCAGCCACAACAATGTTCAGATGTAGGGGGTGAGACACTCACTTTCTGAAAACATAGTGTATGCATATCATGTACGAGGATAAATCCACAACAAGATTTAAATCAATATAACTTTGTTTTTGATCAAATTGTGGAGCGCTATAACACTTCTAAGAAAGCAAGAAAGGTATATAACCAGTATCACGTCATTTCTTTTCACTGTTAAAATACACAGAACTTATCAATTAGTTTCAATGGAGAAGGTAACAAGTTCACAAAGTTCTACAGCAGTAAAGAAAAAAAGATCAAACAAAATACTAAACTAAGGCAGCTAGCAGTAGCTTTACACACATATGATTTCCCTAATTCAGCAACATTAAGATTTGGAAGGAGGTTAAGCACATTATGTGAGAAGAAGAAAGGTATTATTAGATGACAGGCAGAAAAATCAAATATAACTCTTGGCAAGAATAAAAGTTACAAATTGATTTTTAGATATACCAGATAACCAAATCGCCATAAAAAAGAGGAACACCATATTTCAAGGGTTAATAATCATCAATAGGAGCAATATATAACTACCTTCGCTTACTCAGTAAAACTTGAGATAGAAAAGGAAATCAGTAAAACTTGTCATGAGAGAGGAATTACAAGACTCCAATGTCTGTGAATGGAGAGAGTGGTTAAGCTTAAATCAAACTAAATAAAATAAATGAAGCTAAACGCATACCTGAATGTCGTTTATTACTGATCTAGCAGAGTTGAGTGAAATTCCATGCTCCGTCAAAGGACCCCCAAGGACCCCCACAAATTATGCCTAATTTTAGTATTTCTCTTTGCTACTCTGAGTGCTCCCGCTGCTTGCATCTTCACTTTAAAGTCATGAGTAGAGCCTTCTCCAACACAATGGGAAAAGGGAGTGTCAGATGCACTGTCTCGATCCATTTCTTGGTTTATCTAAGCTGATTCTCCAACTAAGTATATTAATGTTCCTTTTAGAAGTTGAGTCACTCCTACATTAAGGGATTCCATATACTTGCTGATGTCGGACCATTTCAATTAATCATCTTCTGCTTTAAGTTAACAATCAATTAATTCTTCATCACTTGATAATGTCGGACCATTTCAACTCCCTATCTTTCTTCTTCAAGTTAACAATCAATTAATTCTTCATCACTTGATAATGTCGGACCAATTCAACTCCCCATCTTTCTTCTTCAAGTTAACAATCAATTCTTCATCATCCAGGTACCCGCAGTCAACATTAATATTAAAACTAAATCTAACCTCCAGAAAATTGATTTCAAGATTCATTGTGGATAGTCCCAGTAGCATTGTCTTAGCTGGCTTATCTAATCAATGCGAATATATAGAATGTATCTTTTCACCGCATTGTCTCAGCCGGCTTAATCCTTTCTTATAGAAGATTGGTATCCATAAGAGTCCAATGTGATCCATCCTTGATTACAAGAGAATTTTCCTTTGGGTCCACAGATACATCCTTGAAAGTAATCTCTAGATCCCCATGTTTTAACCTAAAAAAAAAATCCTGAGAACCATTGGTAAACAGCAATCTATTTAAAGTTTTCTCAATGTACCAAGCACAAGGCATCTATTTAAGTTAATTTCTCCAAGTCAGTGTATATTTGAAAAGATATACAACATGATAACAACAACAACCAAGCCTTGATCCTCCTATTTGGAGTCAGCTAATTTAGATCACATCTAATATCGCCATGTTCACTCGAAACACATTGCATCGTTTAGATTTAATTCTAGCATGTCTAACTTTGCAATGTCACTGCAATTCTTTTTACTCTTAACCTTCCCCATCTAATCTGTTTAGTGGTTGTCTGCTCAGTTATTGAGCCTACTTCTAATTTGTTTATGATTGACCAAAAAACTATTAAAACTCTGGTAAGTCTCAAAAACCTCTGGTTGGACAATGCTGGCATCAATGACATTTCGTAGGATCAGACAATCCACCCTACATCAGAAACCCAAACTTATACAAGAATAAAAATGTCAACTTCTTTATTTCAAAATCCTCTCCTCCCAGTTTCAATGTGATTCCAATCCACACTATTACACTAATGTGGTCATTTCAATGTCATCCACATTCTTTGAAGGCTATAGGATGCCTCGAGGGAACATGTATACATATATAGAGAAAGAACAACATAGATTCCAAGAAGCTCCCATGCATCTTTCTAAACAATTATTAAATTTTCTAAATGCAATTAATTACTACCCATTTACCACCAGCTCCTAAATGTGAAGATGTTATAAACATCATATTTGTCAAATTTGGACTCATTATGCAATTCAATCAGGAAATCAATCACGTCATAATTAGCTAAACAAAAATACAACCTATTAACCACCATCATCGATACCCAAAACACTAAAATTAAAAAAAACACACACACACACCTAAAAACAATGAAATTAAAAGATATTTTTCTTGGTACCTCAAAATTGTTTGTACTTATGCAGACAGTGGGGGCAGTGCTTTGAGTGCTTGAGTACACTTGGAAGAGACACATCGTCGTTATCATTGACGAGTGGAAAAACTTCTACGAACCTGGACTTCCTTGAGACCACCGGCTCCTCTGTCACTTTACCTAAAGAACATCCAAAACATCAACAACTACTATGAACAGGGCAATGAAACAAATTGTGGTGAAGAGAAGAGGAAAAGTGAAGAAGAGGGAATTAGGCGGTGAAGCAAATTGCGAGGAAGAGAAGAGGAACAGAGAAGAGGGAATTAGAAAGGCCAAACGATGTCTTTTTGTCATAGTAGGGTCAAAATATTACTTGAATAGCCCCGGTTGATATCGATAGCAATTAATCCTTATTATATGGTGCTTTGTGATAAGAATAAAAGGAAAGTGATTATCTATTAATCCTATCATATCGTATCCTATCATATCTCAATCATCAATATCATCTATCCTAACAACTGCGATACTCGTTTTTCTCTCAGCCCTTTTTCCCCAGAATTGATCCTTATTGGGTCCTAGAGTTTCTTCGATTACATCCAACCCGACTCTATTAAACAATAGGAGTTTTTACCATCTCTATTGTTGTCAGTGGTACATCAACTTCATGACAAGCTATTTGTGTCATTCTCCGGGGAGTTAAGGAAATAAGTGATAAGCTACATGAGGGGGATATAGTATCATAAATAGAGGCAGCAGAATGAGCTTCACTGACGAGATATTAGGGATTTATGAATCAAATCCCTAATGTGTCAAAGGCTTTGGAAAAGCGATTGACGATGTTAGTTTTTGGGTTCCGAAAATAGCGAACAACGTCCTCTGTAATTCATATCACTGATGGTCATGTCGTGGGGACACGATTACACCTAACCTCGAAGAACCTCTCAAGCAGTTCTGATCTCTTCTAGAGAAAATCTCATCAGGCTACCTCCCCATCCTTGTTTCTCCAGATACGATTGTGCCGGTCAGTGATGCCTCCATGGTTGTTGGTTCCATCTTCGGGGGTTGGAGACATCCTGAAATTGTTCGTCTCCACCAGGCGTGGCTTGACTCTGTATGAGGCTGAGCTTTACTACATGGTTTAATTATTTTTTGGCCATTGAACAAGATATACGGTTGTTGACAATGAGATCCCACCGAGCATGCCAATTGATGTAGAATGAATACCTATCTAGTGGCTGAACCTTGCTCCTGAATGTCAAACGTGCAAGATAGAGCCCCAGGATGTCTGTGGGAAGACTATTTGATGCAAAAGTCAACACAAAGATGTTTGATGTGAGTATTGATAATACAATGAATACAATGGAGACATATTGTGACATTTATAGGGGTTAATCCCTACAATTTCTAAATCTTTCTTGGTTAAATATATGCATTCCTTATTGGAATAGGCGTGTTACCATAATATACGTCTCATATACTCATGTTCCATAAATAAACTTCAATTAGGAGATCTCTTCAATCATGATGGATTTTAGATTAATGTCGATGTCATAACCTACCTACATGGATTTCAAGTGAGGTCGTGGGCTTTGGCCCAGCCAACGCTAATGGGTTTATGCAAATCGAAACTTAAAAAGATTTCCTAATCAACAGGTGTATTTCACAAGTCTAACAATGAAAGGCCTTGTGAAATAGATGTTAAAATAGACAATATTTTCAACAAATTCAACCAGGAAAGAACTTGTTAACCAAAGCAATTTGTGAATCCCAATAGAGCCGATAGAATCAAACATATTCTCCAGACTCACCAACGGATTACCTAAGTTTAAATTTGTTTCTAGCATTTTAAAATGGAAGCTCCACCCAACCAACGACTCTAATACCATTTGTTGGAAAATTAATTAATCCATAATAAACAAGAAAGCATAAAAACTTAATACGATGTGATTCACCAAATATGTTGATTACCTCAATGAACAAAAACATACTAATCTAACTATCTAAATGGATCAGACATAAATCATATATCATAAATCATATATGATAGAATAAGTCAAATTTCTGACTAGATCGGGATAAATATTGCGAATAGATAAAATTTATTCCTTATTTTCTTATCTTGTAATATCTCTATTTATTCATTCTCCGAATACATAATCATTTACGAGAAATCATTCTACCATGGTATCAGAGCCTCTTCTGATCCAATTACCAAAACCCTAAATTCTCTCTCTCCAACGGTCGTCAATCTCCCTTTTCCTCCTCCATTTGACACCGCAAATTCCCCCCTCATCTTCTCTTTTTCTGCCATTTTCCTCATCATCACTGCTGAAGAAAAATTATCCTATAATACTCTTATTCATATGATCTAAATCAAGACCATATCTTCCAATTACCTTCTCTGGAAATGTTAGGCTAGCTATGTTCTCAAGCCACAAGGTCTCTTAGGCTTCACCGACGGCACCAATCCATGTCCTCATCTCCCATCTCAACCATCGACGGAAACCTCTGACACCACATGTGCATCGGTTACCGCTTCTCCTGGTGTTCTCAAAGTTAATTCTCAGGCAGCCTATTTGAAGGCGAAATCAGAATATGATCAATAGATTGCAGAATATCAACGTGTTTGCAGTATGTTTTTCTCTTCTCTCACGGTAGAAGCTCTTGCCGAGATACCGGATTGTGCCACTTCCAAGGAGATTTAGGACAACATTGCCGCCACATTTCAGAATATCAGTGCATTCACCATTCTTTGTCTTTGTGCTGATGCACATGGTATTCATAAGTCTGGTACATTCCATGAACTTCATCTAAAATTTAAGGATATTTTTGAGCAATTATCTGCTATGGGTTCTCCAGTTACAAATGGTGATCAGATTAAATGTTTTTTTACTGCCCTTGGTCCTGTGTATAAGGATTTTTCTGCTCCCTTGATTAATATTGTTCCTATGCCATTATATTTGGATGTAATTGCTCCTGCCAAAAACCATGAGACCTTTTTACAAAATGTGCAGGGCCATTTTACACCAGCGGCTAGACCAGTCACATTTTAAACTGGAGACTAGCCCCCAGCTTATCGCGCGTGGGATCACTCAACTACAAGGGGTAGCCGTGCGTGGGATTCACGTGCCGATAGAGGCAGCTGTGTTGGTGGTTGATGCAATGGCCAATAATCTTGGACCAGTTCCTCGATAGCTGGTCTTTCTCCTGGTCGTGGGCGTCCACGTTGTACCTGGTGTGGGCGTCTCGGTCATAATGCTGCGACATGTTATCAGATGTAGGCCCAGAATCATCATTCCGACTCCACACATTTGGATGAAAATTTCCACATTTCTTAGCAGTAGGAGTCGTCTTCTCGAGTGTGAGATTGGTACGTTTATTTTAGTGCAACCAGTCATATAGCATCTTTTGCTTGTGGCTTAGACATTGTCACTCCTTATACTAGTAAATCTCGAGTTTATGTTGGAAATGGTGATCCTATTATTATCTCATATTGATGATTCTATTATTTCTAAAAAAATTGAGATTGTGATGTTCTAGTTGTG
>JAUOBV010361529.1:0-18318 GCA_032360425.1 Rubia occidens | reverse complement strand
AAAAAGATTGAGGGGAATACTTTTCCAACTTGCACAACACAACAACAACCTCTTTTTGCAGGACATCCAATTGGTGGTGGCCAATAGACTTCTGACATAAGGAGCCAAAGAAGAAACAAAGTCTAGTAATTGAGTACCTTACATTAGCCTCCAAAACTGCTCGAATAGCAACATGTAACAGTTGCTACATAAAAACATGACAATTATGAGATTTCAACCCACTCATCCTACAGTCCTATGTAACTGCCCGACTAACATTCGATGAATAACGAAAATAGACCCTCACTGATTTCAAACAATCACAAACAGAGGTTCTCTCCTCCCTGACAATGTACAAGGTGCAGGGGGTAAGTATGTCCTCTTTCCCTTCATTTCTGGAGCAAGGTCACTTCTGATTCCCAATTCAACCAAGTCCAACCAGGCATTCAAACTATGTTCCGTCTTCAACGAAATATTCAATAGAGTGCCTATCATACTTTCACAAATATTTTTCTTAATATGTATCATGTCCAAATAATGCCTAACCTCAAGATGCTCCCGATATGGTAAATAAAAAAATAGACCTCTTCTTCTGTGGACCATCACATTGCAATTTTCCTCTGCCTTTGTGTTTTCCCAATACTACTTTCAATTTTCTCACCTTCATATGAATCTGCACACCGGTAAGTGGTGTGGGGGATTTCCTTCGTTCTTTCCCTCCAACAAAGTTGAACACATCATCCCGGTATTTATGATTACCTTGAAGCCATTTTCTATGCCTGAGATACACTGTCTTCTTTCCATGGCTTAGCTGTTTGAATTCTATCTTATCCTCACAAATAGGACATGCTTTGTGCCCCTTCGCAACATACCCCGACAAATTTTCATATGCTGAAAAATCATTAATCGTGCAAAAAAGCATGGTGCGCAGTTGAAACTCCACATTCAGATGGCCATCAAATACCATCACCCAATTTTCTTCCCACAACACCTTCAACTCATCAATCAAAGGTTGAAAGTACACATCGATGTTGTTTCCAGGTTGTCTGGGATGTGAGATTAGTGCAGGCATCATAACATATTTTCGTTTCATGCACAAATATGGGGGAAAATTATAGATAACCAACATCACGGGCCAAAACTATGTATCGATGACATGTTTCCAAACAAATTCATCCCATCGGTACACAAAGAAAGGCATGAATTCCTAATTTTAGAACCAAATGTGGGATACATTTTGTCAATTTTTTCCCATTGTTCACTGTCTGCCGGATGTCTTATCTTCTCGTCAATTGGTATTTCCCGCTCTGCATGCCACCTCAAGTTCTTCGCATCATTTGGATTTTCAAACAAACTCTTCAACCTTGTAATTATAGGAAGATACTACATACACTTCAACGGGACCTTATTCTTCCTCTTAGCCAAACACCCATCAACATCATTCTTCACACCCGTATACCTTGAACGTTTGCACACATGAAAATCAACCGCATCTTTAAGATCACCATCATACAACACACAATCATTAGAACATGACTGTATTTTCTTATATTCCAAACCAATAGGACATAATATTTTCTTTGCCTCATAAAAGTTTTTCTGTATTCCATTCCCATCCTAAAACTTATCCTTCAGAAGCTTTAGGAATGAATTCACACTTGTATCACTCCAACCACTTGCATCTTTTAAATTGAAAACCTCCATCAAAAGGGATATTATAGTATCCTTACTTTTAAATCCCGGGTATAATGGCTTCTTTTTTTCTTCTGGGAAAACACTCAATATTTTATGGCCTAAATAAAGGTATTTTATACATTCAAATTTTGTATGGAAAAAATCATAAAATCGATGGTACATATTGTAGAGTAAATGATGTAATGCAGTATGGATTTAGTGAAGGGAAATAACATTTTATTGCCACTATAAATTCAATAAAAAAACTTGTTGAAGGTAGATTCCCTAGATAATAATAATATTATGTTAGAAAAATAAGAAAGACTTGTTCTGAACATCTGATAAAATTAAAAACTTAAAAAGCCATAGTTTACGAAACTTTCATAGAAAACCAAGAATAATAGCTAGAAAATGGCTCTTCATCCGACATCCATGCATCTTCTGAGTTGGTCCTCATGTCACCCTTCCCAATGCCAGGGTCCGGGAAAGAAAGGAATGGTCCAACTTCTTTCATTGCATTTGGGAACTGATACTCAAAAACCTTACTGTTGTGATCACACTATGACCTTTAATGCCTTTCCAAGGAAGGACCAACATATCAGGAGCCATTTTGTACAAAGAATATGTTGTACTCTTCCGTATTGGTTTCTCGTATATGTTGTGCGGATAGTGGGGGATATATACTTTTGTGCACAATTCAGAGATGAAGCTACACAAACCGTAATAAACTTTGTTCTCAGCACCCTATCTCAATAATCGCACCACTTGCCTTCCTACATTCCATCGCAGTTTCTTCTTAATTGCATAAAGATGCGTCAACCTCATACTGTAAACCTCCGTGTTCATTGTGACCAGATCAATTCTGGAGGTCACAAAGTGGTACCATCCATTCATCACGGGTGTGAGGTGCTTCTAAAAAATCTTTCACCGGCCTGGTTTATCAAGAGAATCCACATCGATTCCCTGCCTACAAACCATCTTGACGATATCCTTTGCAGTTACCCCGGTAAGGTCCCAACCATTAGCGATCTTGTAGTGGAATGCAAGATATTTATCCTTCTCGAAGGGAATATTTGGCAACCCACACAAATCGTTTATGGATTCCAATGTTAGTTGCACCATTTCCCCCCTACATAGCACCCCATCCCACGTCGGACTGATAGTGTGCAATTAATATTGGGCCCGAGTAGCTTATTTAACCATCCCAAGTTCATTAATTTCTCCCAATCATATATCCTTTGGATAATAACCATTGGGCCAGCCCAGGGGAAAATCCTAGTACTTGTTCCACAAGAAAACAAAACAATTGCCCTACCTACTACCTATATAAGGATAAAAGGTAACACTATAAACAAAATTATTCATTCCTAATCTAAAGGGAATTATCTAACTTTGGCATCAAATAATTTCCCTCCAGACAACTCTGGAGGCTTTGTTTTGCAGATTTTGGCCACGTAAGCAAGAGATTTATTGGTGGCGGTTCGGTGACACATCAAGTTGGCACACCTAGTGGGACAGTTAAGTCAAATTCGCAAGCTTTATTATTCATGTCCGCTTCTATAGCAAGCACATTCTGATGAAGTGAATGAGTGAAAGGTAGGAACTTAGACTCCTGTAAAGAAGTACAATCTCCGTAATAGGGAAGCAAAGGACGGAGAAGCTAAAAAATGCAACCGGACCCCCCAACCCCTCAAAATGTTGGGAGTAGACCCTTGACGGTGGCTATAGATCAAATTTTAGTAACCGTGGTGCCAGAGAGATCACGAATCGAAGCTACCATAACCTCAAGGAAAATGGAGGTCAGTTTTGAACCCTGGGTAGGAGGCATTAGAGCTACCACCTTGCAAATTAAGGCATGACAGCAAAGGGATGATGAGTCACAGTTTACAGAGGCTTAAGCGAATTCACAGGTAGAAGCAGCCACTGGAACCGCTCAAACAGTTTGGGGGCAGGGAGAGCCCATTCCCTATCCCAGCAAGATCTGGGGCATCTGGCGTAAACACTTAGATCTGCTGGATATCACGTGGAGCCACCGATTATTTACTAGAGGATAATCTAGCAGCAGATGACACCCTTCTTCAATGCTTTTGATTATGCAGCCGAGGTTTCAGCTGCAAGGATCCCTAATAACATCTCTTCTGGTGACGTCCTACCCAGCGAACACAGGGATAGGTGCCCAAAACAGTACTCAACCTATGCTCCCAAGTTTAGGCTCGGTCATGCATTATTCGTTGCCCCTTTCTGTCCCCTCATGCCGAGTCTGGAGATACATTGCTCAATGGTCCACTCAACGGGGTAATACTCAGGCTACGAAAGACAGCCCTATCAGTGATCTCGAGGGGAGATCCATTTCCAGGACCCTCACTACCGAGGGCAGCAGCAGATGTATTACAAATCTGCAACGAGAGAACCATGAACTAGATTCCCACAATAGATAACTTCCTCTTATGAAACCAATATGCAGATCAAAGCATGCGGTGGTAGGGAGGCTAGTCGAACGACACCCTTACAAGGGAGTTCAATAGATTAATCATCCCCCTGGGTCAATCCACAGCCTCCCCTTTTAGCTCGTTAATCATGGCGACTCAATGGCTCACCGATGTGAAACTACCTAAAGGATTCCCCCTCTACAATGGAGATACAGACCCTCGTGAGTTCATACAGAACTTTCTTATTTGATAAACTCGAGGGACTTCAACAAATAGCCGACGTGTAAGGTGGTAGGGAGTTACCTCTTGGGAAAAACCCAGGAATGGTTCTACAAACTAGGAAAGGGATCGCTGCACTCTTATAGAGATTTTGAATGGGCACTGCTTAGCCAATTTTTCAAAAAGAAGAAGTGTACTAAAACCTTGATCGAACTCTACCACAGTAAGCAAAATTCGTGTGAATTGACAGAATCATTCTACCATCAATATGTAGATGAAAACCTTAGTGTTATCAACTGCACTAAGGAGGTGTGATCATAGGATACATTAAGGCAATCTCCAGCCTCGACCTGTATTAGAAACTGGTCTTGAAGAAAGCAGAACCTTGCAGCAATTGTAAGAAATTGAAAAACAATACTCAAAAATCGAGGAAGCTACAAAGAGGAAACGATAAGAGGACAGATCTGAGAAAAGGAGTTCTAAAGACTCAGTGTCAAGGTAAAAAAATCAAGAGGTTTCAAGTTCAGGCTTCGAAAGTTATATCCTCTTTACCAAGTCTCGGGCAGAGATATATTCTATCCACACGGGACTGTTTCTGATTCCCCCTCCTAGTAAGGAAACACCTTTGAAGAGAACCTCGACAAAATTTTGTAATTATCACAAGGAACACGGCCATGATACAGATGAGTACCACCACCTCAAAAATGAAATTGAAAGGTGTGCAAGAGAAGGTTTACTTCCTGAATGTGTGGAAAGGCCAAGGGGAGAAGGTTCCTCGAAAGGCAAAGGAGGACGGCACTGCTGGAAACCTAACAAAAGGGGCTCCAATCAGGACTGTCAATATTAATAAAAAAATAGGGAAAGAGCTGAAAGTCAACCAAGAGAAAAATAATAGGCCGGGACCAAAGCCACAAGCAGATGGAAATCGAGAAGGTGCTAACAGAGTAATTAAATTTATCAATGGGGTGCTGAGTGACCTTCCTAGAACACCATCCTCAATACCTAAGCCCAATACATCATTCCTAAAGAACCCTTCCAGAAATGGGTTTGACCCAAAGAAGCTATAACCTTCTCAGAAATGAACCCGGTACCCAATCAAGCATCCTATGCAGAACTGATAGTTATCCAAGAAACAATCCAAGATTTCTATGTCAAAAGGTTTTTTTAGATGATAGGAGTGAGTGGAGGTAATATTTGTTAATTGCTTTGACTAGCTGGGCCTGGGGTGTGATAGTATTATGAGAACCACATCGTCGTTATCTTGCTTTATCGAGAAGAAGATGATCCACTTGGGGGTAATAACCCTCCTTGTCTGAGTTGTTGATGGAGAAAGAGAAGTAACAGTCCATTGCAGATATTCCTCCATGAATGCCATATCCCCCTACAATGTGATCTTAGAAAGGCCCTGAATGTGTCAGGCTCGAGCCATTTGTTCCCTTTATCAGTTGACAATGAAATTTCCCACCAAGAAGGGGATAGCGGTTATCACAGGGGACCAGTCGGCAGCTCAAAGCTTCTTAGAAATAGTGCTTAAGGAAGAAAAAAGGGGTGAACATCACCTCGATGAATGGAGAAGTTGACCAACAGACACTGAACCACTCCCTCTCCTATCATTTAGGATGGTGGTCGTAGGGAAGAAGACACTACCTTAACAAAAGGGAAGCTAAAGGACCTTCTCGATGACTATGCAGATATATTTTCATGGAGCACATCCAATCAAATAGGAGTGCCCAAACTATTGATGGTCCATAAGTTGAATGTAGACCAATCCCAAAAGCCCATCAAGCATAAGAGAAGGCTTTTTTAGGTGCCGAAAAACACCGACCATTCTTTGAGGTGTTTAAAAAATTCAAGAAATTTGAATAGGCAGAGTGCGAGCAATCTTTCAGGGACTTGAAAGAACACTTACAAAGTTTACCCACTCCGATGAAGCCGGAGAAGGGGGAAGACTTATACCTATACATCTCGCCCCCCCCCCTTAGAAATAAGCGTAATCTTGGTAAAGGAGAAAGAAAGGGCACATCACCCTATCTACTTCGTAAGTATGGGCTAGAAACTCGGTATATACCCACTTGAAACGATAATATTGGCCCCAGTCAATACGGTGAGACGACTCTGACCATACTTTCAGATCCATAAGATTATCTTTCTTAACATTCATCCGATAAGAAAGATGCTCCTCAAGCCCAAAGATTTAGGTCGAATGATAAAATTGAAAATTGAAACGGGTGGGCATGACATCCAGTTCCGTCCAAGAACAGCTATTAAGAGCCAAGCCCTAGCATATTTCACTCTGGAAACCACAAAAGTCATAGAAGTTGATGAGTTAAAATATTTTGAGGAAACGGGGCACGAACCAAGCACTCATGTTCCCCAAGAAGAAATGATGAACATAAATAGCTCATGGCCATGTGACAAATGGGGAATCGATTTGGTGGGTCCCTTCACTGAAGCTCCAGGCCACTTTCGATACTTGATTTTGGTCGTGGAATACTTCACAAAGAGGATCGAGGACAAAGCCTTAACCAATAGAAAAGGGAAAATATTGATTGGCTTTTGGTACAACGACTTCATCTGCTATTTTGGGATCCCCCAAACCATTATAACCTACAATGGCACCCAGTTCATCAGTGATCCATTCTAAAGCTGGTGCAAAGAATAAAAGACTCGATAGAAGGTCAACATCATATATTATTCCCCAGCCAATGGGCGGGTGGAGGTTACAAACCAAACCATTGTCAATGTAATCAGGGCAAGGTTCGAAGGGGCCAGAGGAAATTTGATAGGCGAATTTCCTAGCATGCTCTGGTCATATGGAACGACGAAATCTTCTGCTACAGGTGAAACTCCTTATAGGCGGTAATCCCAGTTGAGATTAGGCTGCCCACCTTCATAAGGTTTACCATCATTAACAAAAACCAGGAGATTAACGACGAGTAACGCCGGCTGGACTAGGATCTTCTTGAGGAAAAGAGGGAGTGAATGGCCCTCCATGAAGCAAAGGTGAATGAAAGGGTCAAAGGTACCATGGGTGAAGGGTTCGAAAGATCCATTTATCCCTGGGGGACCTCGTTATAAGGAGGAATGAAAAATCCAAAAAGAGCATGAAGGCAAACTAGCTACGAACTGGGAAGGCCCCTATAAAGTTGTTGAAGCACACCCCAGAGGTAACTATGTGCTAGAGACGCTTCTAGGCGAGCCAATTCCCCAGATATGGAATGTCTCGAACCTTAGAAGGTAGTATTCTTCAAAATCTCAGTTGACTTGGTTAGGATAGGGAGTGGCTTACCCAAAAATAGCTATAGGCCAAGAAATATCTTTGAAAGAGATACTTGTTGTAAGTCGAAGAGATTTCCCAACCCTTGTTACCAATCTATTGAAGAGTATTTCTCAAAATTATTCCAGTGTACCTTACTCACCAAAAAATGTTATGGGATGAGGAGGTTAAAGCTCTTTCCTCCTTAAATAAGAAATAATAGTTGTATATGCGCTAAAGGATCAAAGTCCTTTACCACATATACTCTCAAGGATCGAAGTCCTTACATGGCCCGCCAAGCATTTTATATTTAATCCCACATAGGCACTAAAGGATCAAAGTTCTTGCGTGGCCAGCCAAGTATTCTGGGTTGAATCCCACATATACGCTAAAGGATCGAAGTTTTTCCTTAGCCCGCCATGTTTCTTGGGTTGAATCCCACATATGCACTTAAGGATCAAAATCCTTGCATGGCCCACCAAGCATTTTTAGTCGAATCCCACATATGCACTAAGGGATTGAAGTCCTTGCATGGCCTGCCAATCATTTCGGGTTGAACCCCACATGTGCATAAACACTGAAGAGTCGAATCCCTTAAGAGGTTACGATGACCTACTATCTAACCGGGGTTGAAATCCCAAAGAAATCATAATAACTCGCTTAACTGAAGAGGGTTGAATCCCCAAAGAAATCATAATGACTCGCTTCAGTGAAGGGAGTTGAATCCCACAGATACATTTCATACAAAACGCCACGATGGAAAACAAATAAAATGAGTGAGCCCCTTATATACATTCTAAGCAAAATTGTAACACTACAAAATAACAAACAACCACCTACACAATATTCTGCCTACTTTAGAAACTAAGCACTAAGGCCGGAGAAGCTATTTTTAAGGGAATGGAGGTGTCCTCCATGACTTCTAATTTGACAGGGGCTATAGCCATCAAGAAATTATTAATCATATTTGGTTGCCCCTCATTCTGACCATCGGCCCTTTGCACCTGGGATGAGCTTGAAGGGCCTACCGCAAGCTTCCTAGGCCTCCAGCACAGAGGAATATTGTCAGGGTCTTCATCTTTTTCCAGTATCGCATTCGCCCTGTCAGAAGTGCCTTCCTTACTGACGCTGAGAGGTACCCCCTCAACCAATGCCTCAGATGGGGCCCCATGATTGTGGCTGGTAATGTATTATCGGTTGACTGTTGAGCTTGGGGAATGCCCCTTTTGAGCAGAGTTAATGGGCTGAGTCAATGGAACGGGAGGATTGCCTCATGCTTGTTTTGTAGGCTGACCCAAGTGGGAGAACATGAATGCACTTCTCGTACATAGTCCGAAGAGATGGTGACCCCGGGAGCTCAAAGTTGTTTTTTCTTTCTTCCATTTAAATCTCCTCTTCTGGGTGTCCCGAGAACTCGAAGCTCCCCTCTTTGTCCTTTATCTCATTTAGCCACTTCTCAGCCTCATCATAAGCTTCACCGTATTTGGGATGCTCATCAATATTCCGACTCTTCAAGATGTCCACAGTTGCTTGGAGGTACACCTCGAAATCATTGATGAGGGTGGGTGTGATCATCCTGAGCCAAAAACTATAAGCATGAAAGCTATCTTTGTAGGTGGTAAAATGCTTTGGTTTGTGGGTCCTCCTAGAGCTTATCTCTCCCTTGATAAGAAACTAGGCAAAGTTGCTCAGTTTCCTTAAGTGATCTCTCCAAACACTTCACCCGAGCTTGAAGCTCTTGGTTTATTTTTTCCACCTCTCAAGCTTAGATGTGGCCTTCTAACATAACGAAGAGCCTTTCGGTTGTAGTGCTCGATAGCCTCATCAGAATGAGAGGACGATGCTTCCCCAAAGGACTTAAAGGCCTTAGCTATCCTCAAACACTCATGGATCGAATTGAACCCTGTGTCAGTGGTGATTTTGGTGAGAAGCTTGCAATGTCAATCAAGGAGGAGTTTGTGATCGTTGACCAACCCATCTTTCACGGTGGCTAAAGTGTCCCTTTCTTCCAGTAAACAAATAAGGTCGCTGAGGAGGTCCTTCTGCATTTCATGATGGCCACTCTGCCATAGGTAAAGCTCTTCGTATATGGCCTGAAGCACATCTTCGAGGTGAAGAGCTCTACACCAATACCACCCAGAAACTATGTGATGGTCCCAAGCCCAATCTTCGATCTCGTGATACCACTTCTTCATTGCTTTGAAAAAAAAGTTGAATATTGAGCCCCTTTGAGTGTAGGGAGGGTAGTAAGGCACCATAGCTATATTCTATATGACAAAAAATTAAAAATGCATAAATAGGGGAACTAACTTTCATTAATAGCACAATAAGCAATACAAAGGATAAGTATCAAAGGTATATATCCAAGAAAAGATTCCATACATCATTCCTAATCCATACACTATGATCGACAACAGGGGTGCTCAAGGAACTAGGCTTGCCCTTGGTCTTAGATCAAACTCGGGGGGTTCGGCATCTTCCACTCTTCATCCGTATCTACCAAGAGCTCGAAAGTCTCATTGGCAGTGAAAAGGTGGTTCGAAGCCTTTAGGTGCTCAACGATGGGAAATTTGACATCACCATCTTAGATGGGCTTCCACCAGAGATGGTCAAGCTGGGAGGGGCAAAAACTGTTCTTGTGCAGTCCACCATTGTAGCATATTTAGCTAGAAGTTCTTTATTGATGGTCATGGCAACAACGTTCAGAGTAACACTATGTAGGTCTCGGACAAATATCCAAAGAAGCGTCTGAACCCCTGTGTTTTCATTAGCCTATTAGTGTGGGCTTCGAGCACAGAGGCCTGTTGTTTGCTAGAGCAAAGTTTTTCAAGCCTAGAATTTTTGCTAGCCAGGGACTTGACACCCTCCTCCGCCTCCGATAGCTTCTTCCAAAGTGCCTTCACTTCACCCACCCAATCAGATGCAGCATTCTTAAGCTTCTCTTGAAACTTCTTCGCTTCTTCCTCGTGGCCAGAGGAAGCAATCTTGAGGGTCCCTTAAAGCTCTCCCACCTTGGCTTTGAGCTCCACAGAATGACTAGAGGTTGCCTTAGCCTCTTTGGCTTGGATTGCCTTAGTCAGGAACTCCCAAAGAATAGAGTTCATTTCCCCATTTCAGTAATAACTCTGAGGACCACGGCAAGTGAGGATTGAAAGAACCCATGGATACAAGGCTGTCATCCCCTGCTTTGCCCCAAAAATTATCATTGGGCTCAAAAAGGTGTTGGTTGTTAGTCTTCTACCTTTGGGGGGGCTAGGAGACGCCGACCCCACGCAATCCATTTTGGCACCAATCTCAAAATCATTGGTCCTACGAGGAGAATAATGTGTGGGGGGGGAGGGTCTTGGTTCGATCTTTGGTGGGAGATGGAAAAAACACCTCCTCCTCCTCAAATTGAACTAGATCGTTGCTAAAACCCACTGAAACAAAAAGAAAGAAGGGTCAGAAAAATAAACATAGATTTCAATGAAAAATAAAGACAAATATTGAAATGCCGCAAACACCTTCAGATATTGTGGGGGTACTTCTCGAGGTGACCTCTGCCCCCTCAGTAACATTCTGAGTTTCGTGGGTAGGAGGCTCAGTCTTCCGTATTTGCACAGTGAGCTTCAAAGAGCTATCACGCTTCGCGCTTTTTGGCTTTTTGAAACCTCTCCCTCTGCAATCGAATGAGCCTTCCTTTTTTCCTTCCTAGGCCTACCACCCTATCCTTGTTTCTTCTTTTTCTTCTTCCTCTCGGAGGAGGGGACATTCAAAGAGTTGACGGTAGGAGGCGGCTTTATCAGAATTGGGGTTTATCCGTATACCCATGTTAATATACCTCTAAGAGCCAGGTATAATCAGATTCTTACTTCCTGTAGACGGTTAGGATTTCCCAGGACTCCCCCAGTAACTTTTCCCGATATGTGGTCAATCCCTCTAGCATGGAGTACAGGGCGACGTTCTCGAACTTGGGTTTCAAATTCAATCGAGGGACCCAATAACATTCAGCCTCACACTCAAAAGTGTAAATAGGTGGCTTATGCCACTCTCAGCAGTTCAATGATCTTGATGGGGTGCTTTGAAGATCTATTGCTAAGAGCAAAAATACCCTTGATATTTGTATCATTGTGCATAACGTTCTTACTCTCGGACAAGTAACAGAGAGATCAAAATAGCTCTTAAGTAGGAGTGATCTACATGATGTGGCACTGGGACATGAATGCCATGAAGTAGGTTATGACATTCGAATAAAGTTGGGCTAGGTTGACTAAAGGCTCTTCGAGAAGCCAAGAAAGGATGAGGGGAAGCGAAAAATAAAGCCCAAAATTCAGATGTCGTTCGTAGATAGCACATATCCCAGGTCAAGGGCTTCTAAGATTTTCGTTGTCTCGAAGAACCTCCAGATTAAGATCCACAGGAATCCTGAACATAGACGCAAGGGTAGACAACAGATTGGATATTTCCTTGGGAGTTTGCTGGGGACTCTCCATAACAGGGGTAAGAATCTCCTCCAAAATGAAGAACCTCTCATCCTTATCATTTTGGAGTACCACCTCCCTCGAAACCCTTTCCTTCGATAAAATCCACTTTCGACGGTAACCCTTAGGTGGCACCGGACATTGGGCTGAAGTCTCTCTATCTTTCCCTCCGGAAGGACCCGAAAGGGGAGGTCAAGGTACAAATGGCACTAGAATTTTGGAAACAGGAACCATTCCCACTCCCGGCAGTGGAAACAGCTGGAAAATACCCCAAAATTCCCCACTTAAACCCTGATGGCGTTTGCTGGTTGTTTTGGAAAATACCCCAAAATTCCATCGAAGAAAAAAATAGGGAAATAAAGGGAATAGCGGGGACCTACTGGTGGTTTGGCCAGAGTTCTCTGGAAGTACGGTGAAAGGATTTGGGGAAGGTTAACCGCTTTGAGAAAGAGTGAATGTCTTGGAATAATTTGGGGAAAATGATCAACGTTCCTCAAAGGTGACTTATATAAGGTGGAGAAAGGTAAAGATATCCTTGGTCTGCCAAAAATTAAGTAAGAATGTGGGATAATGGGCCCGTATGAGCGGAATATTTCTTGCATTAATAGAGAAAGAGATGCGTGTAGAATCCAAGATGGATGCCACATGCCCAGAGAGATACATGAACTTCACATGCTTCATGTCTTTTCCGCTTATCTTGCCCAAGCCCTCTCAGAAATGTGATCCATACCTCTCTACGTCATAGTATCGAGGTCGGTTGCTTCGGGCTAAAGGATGAATTCGAAGGTTAGATCCTTAGCATCGAAACCTCTGTGAATAAATAGACTGATAGGCCGAAACCTTGAGCCTTCAATGGGCTCGAAGGTCACATTTTTGTGGCCTAAGATGAGTTTAAAGGCCGAACCCTTAATCTATCAAGTGGATTGAAGGTCAAATCTTGTGGCCTAACATGAATTCAATCAAACCAATCCAAGGGCTGAGCTCCAAACCGACTTGAAGGTCGAATCAATGACCCATCGAGAGACTCCCAAGGTTGTACCCAACAACTGAAGATGACTTCGAGGGTCAAACCCTCAGCTTTCTAGGGGCTTATTAATAGGGTTCAAATAATATTGGGCCTAGGTGGCTTATTTAATGTGCCCAAGTTCAATAAATTACTACCAAGACTATATCCCATGAGTAACAACCATTGGACCAGCACGAGGGAAAACCATATTACTTGCTCCACAAGAAAATAAAAAAGTTGCCCTACCTACTGACCTATATAAAGAAAAGAGGTAACACTGTAAAATTAACTATTCATTCTTAATCTAAAGGGAATTATCTAATTGTGGCATCAGAGCATTTTCCCCCCAGACAACTCCGGGGGCTTTTTTTTGCAAATTCCGGCCAAGTGAGCAAGCAACTTATTGGCGGCAATTCGGTGGCGCATCACGAACCATACCTAGACTTAGCATAGAACTCACTTACTATGCTGAGGTTAAACATTGGAGGGGTGTCACACAATTTTTCCCATCTGAGTGCCCGGATAGATTCTTCAAAGGGGGGATATACTTCTATTCCTCTCTCTAAGAAAGGTCGCTTTATTCTTTAAGTTCGTTTGAGTAGCCTTGCTTGCTCCGACAAGAACCTCTGCTCCTGCTGTTTAATATTGGATTGCATCTCAGGAGAGGAAGGAGATGCATTGCGTGACCTCTTAAGTGGAGTTTTTGGTGCCATATCTTATAAAATCCACTGTAGCATTTTAACAAATACCTTTCATACATCATAGAAACCTAAGCAAAACTAGTGTTGATAAACATAAACAAACATGGGAAGGAAATCAATAGAAGGCTAGGTCTATAGAAATGTAACTAATGTAAATTAACACTATGTATATAATTGCAAGATCTAGCAAAGTTCCTATCATAATGCAAAGTATAAGAACAATTTACCTATTAAAGCTTGTATATTGAAGATAAATAATCTTGTAGAATGATGAATAAACTTAGAATGTGAGCTTACCTCTTTCCTTTACAAAACTTGGGTTGATCAAACGATGGTGCTATTAGGATAGATTTCCTCTGCAAAAATTTTACTTAAAAGGTGATAGAAAAGGGGTTCTGCGTTATTTTATATATGCAGCAAAAGTTAGCACCGGTAACATGTTTGGATACCGAGACCCATGCAGAATAAAGCAGCTACCTGCGAGTACTTTAAATCAAATTTTCTGATTATGTTTCCAACCCGAGAGAAAATTAAACAAAAATATTCTAAGTACAAAGCACTAGTACGTATTCTGGTTCTAAAAATGGGACAATCGATGCCAATAAAAGAGGAAGCAGCTGCCTTTTCCTGCTGGAAAAAAATTTCCCATATTTTTCTTAACCCCAGAGCAAAGCGTAATTTTTTATTAATTACACAGCACTAGTAACCGGTGTTGGAAATAAGAAAACCAGTGCCCAAAAGTGATAAAGCAGCTTCCTTTAGCTGCTTTAAACCAAATATTTTTTATCTCATTTTCAACCTGAGAGCTAATATATAAAAAAGAGTAAAATGCTTACATGACCTCCAGTTCTTTGAATAGTGTAAATATAACCTTCAGTTTTTCAAAAGTGCTTATATACTCATGGCCGGTTTTCAAAAGTGCAGCTATACCTATGTCTAGCGAAAATTTGTAAACATATATATGAGTACTCTTTTTTTTCCTCCTAATTTAATTTGGGTATAAATGCTCATTGAGATGAATTTGGGTACAACTGCAATTTCAAAAAACTCAAGGTTATATTTGAAAATAAGTGTGCAGCATCAGTTTGTATACCAGTGCTGACAGTGACAAATACCGATGCAAGACATGAAATAGAGCACATACTTTGTTTTTTAGCATAGATATTTTACTTTAAAACCGGTGCTAAATCACATTTCAAGCCTTACCAAAAAAAAGTTAAATCTAACGAGAAAATATAAATATACGACACTGCACTTCATACGAACTTAACCCCAATACACAATTTAATATCAATATATCCAATACATAGGACAATAGCTAGTAAACAAAAGTATAATGCTAATTATGGTGATAACATGCACTATCTTTTTCCTTTTCAAGAACACATCACCCCCTACAATTTAACCACTCTCATCAACCCACAATTCATCGCCATGTGACCGTCTACCTACTAAAGCTCCACCCACATCCTCCAAACTTGGAAAAACATATGGTGACTCGGGACATTCTTTTTGGACAGTCCATTCAATCTCCTCTTCGAAATATATCTTCTTCCTATGTAGGAAAGCATGTCACTTCTCGTTGCTAGGATCTCTGACATGAAAAACCTTTCATGCCTAGGAAGCTAAGATGAACTTGTCATCCTTGAACCCAACTCGTGTAAGGTACACCAATGTGAAACCAATGGGTTTCTCCGTATGAAACCCAACACCATTATCAACCCACCAGCACTTGAAAACCACAAATTTGAACTCAACACAGTCCAAATTCAAATTTTTCTCAATCACCCGATAAAATTCCATCACTGCTATAATTGGGTTTTAATTTTTTTGGCTAGGCTGCCACATCAATTCAAACTTAATGTAAACTTCACTATCCTATGTGGTGATCTTGCTATCCTTTTTATCCGTTGCAAAAGTAAAACCATTAATATTATACCCTAGGTATTTTCTAATAATGCGGTTCAAACTTTTTGGAAAGGCACGAAGTTAACTAGGTATGCCATCCACATTCCAGCGATCGTAAAACCAATTCACAAAAGTGGAGGAATTCTCCAGCTGTATTTTGTTCGAAGGTCATTCTGGATATAGTGCTTGTAATATTAACATGTGCTCTTGAACATATATTGTAGTATCGTTACTATTCTTTAATAGGTACTTGCGAACTGTCATTAACTCAGCATAGAAAGGTGTATGAAGTGTACCTTTCGTGGGTGCAACTTCATTCTTCCTACCAAAGTAAGCTTCATGTAATCAAACTGATTGCTTACCTACTAAGTTTGAAGTACAGTATTAAATTATCTCCTTGGTCACGTACCTTTGCACGAAAGGGTACACCCATGTGCCTCTCGAAAGGTTACATCCAATGAATTCCTATAGGACTGCATAGATGAATTGCCCTAACCAAATGAATGACTAGATGAACAATTTTGTTAAAGAAGGACGGAAGAAAATACTTATCCAACTGACATATCACGAAAACCCCCTCCCACTTCAACACATCAAGCGTCTTCCTGCTTATATGTTTATGAAAAATGGAGTTGAAGACGAAACACAGTCGCATAACGCTAAATCGCACATCCTTCGCCATAACATACTGGATGGCAACAGGCAACAATTGTTGCATGAGAACATAAAAATCATACGATTTCAAGGTGTCATATTCAAATCATCATTCACAAAGAAACTAACATTAGAAAAGCATCTGGATAGTACCTTGATGCCATGGACACACTCGCAAACCGATCTCCTGTCATCTACTGACAGATTGTACGGGGCAGGAGGGAGGTACATCCACTTCCCTCTCACCTCGGGGCTAGGTCCGGCCGAATTCCAAGTTCCAACAAATCCATTTGCGCATTCAAGCTGCCATTCATTTTCCCAGGAATGTTGAGTAAAGTACCGATCAAAATCTCACACACAGTCTTCTCAATGTGCATTACATCCAAACAGTGACGAACCTCCAAATGCTCTTAGTATGGTAAATAATAAAAAAAACAACCTTTCTTCCAAGGACCTTCAATAGCTGCACCCACATTCTTCATCTTCTTCCTAAGAATAACATTCAAGTTCTTAACCTAATTGTGGATGACAACCCCCTTCAATGGTCATGGTTCCTTCCAGACCTCCTTCCGCCCAACAAACAGAAATACGTTCTCATGCAATTTATGCTTCATCGGGAGTAATTTTTGGTGACCCAAATACAGTGTTTTGTGGTCATTCTTCAGTTGGTGGTAATGTATGGACTCTTCACACATGGGACATGCCTTGTGTCCCTTCACCACATAACCCGAAAGGTTTCCGTATACTGGAAAATCATTTATGGTACAAAAAAGAATTGCCTTCAATTGAACGTCGATCCCCTAAAACCATCAAACACATCGACACCCTTGGACCATAAAACCTTCAAATCTTCTATCAGAGGTTCCAGATGAGTATCGATGTCATTTACGGGCTACTTTTGGTCTGAAATCAACAAAGGCATCAACACATATTTCCTCTTCATACACAAATACGGTGGAAGGTTGTATATGGCTAGCATAATCGACCATGAAGAGTGACTCGATAACATGTTTTCAAACGTGTTCATTCCGTCAGTACACAAATTCATCCTCAAGTTCCTTGGCTCACTGGAAAATTCCAAATACCTCTGATCAAATCTCTTCCACTAGCCGGCATCAGCTGGATAATGAATCACTTCATCTTGAGGACAACCCCTTTCGCATGTAGCACGTCATGTTCTTTGCGTCATTGGCATTCCTGAAAAACCTCTTCAAACTCGGAATAATGGGAAGATACCACAGGCATTTTGCTGGAATATGCTTCCTAAACATCACCACAGCATCTCCATCAACAACCACATTTCTCCTTTTCTTGTAGCGCGACACATGGCATACGGGACATGCCACCTCATTCTCCCAGTCACACCTGTACAAAACACAATCATTGGAACAACCATGTATTTTTCATACTCCAATCCCATCTAAGAAAAGAATTCTCACTACCACAGAAACAGCCTCTAGCACCGGTTTTTTAAAAACCGGGGTTAATTTTTAAAAAATGGTGCATATTTAGCACAGATTTTCAAAAAAAATGTGCTAATTAAAAAAATCGGTGCTGAAAATCTTTTTACTCAATCTTCTCTGCAAAATTTTCAAAAAAATAGCCAAATTTTAGCACCGGTTTTCAAAAAACCAATGCTAATCAAAAATATCGGTGCCAAAAATTTTAAAATTATATCTTCTCGCCAAAAATTTCAAAAAATTTGCCGAATTGTAAAATTTTATTTTCCCTCCAAAAGTTTCAAAATAATTTTTTAAAAATTTTAAAAAAAATTCCAAAAAATTCATGAGATGGGCACAGCCGCTCTAAACTAAAATATTTTTTTCTTAACTTTCAAAATCGTTCACTTCCTTTGTTGACTTTAACTATAATTAGGTTGACTTAAATTAATCACCTATTAACCTTTATTGACCTAATATAAATAAGAATATAAATTTTTGAATAAAAAAATCATGTATTTTGGAGCAATGGATAATGGGGAAACACAATTTTGGGCCACAATGTAATTTTCCAAAATTGTGTACAAGTAATC
>JAUOBV010361423.1:0-10729 GCA_032360425.1 Rubia occidens | reverse complement strand
GTCTTCAAGGCTTCAAATCTTCTATAATTACCTCGTCTCACAGAATTCTCATTATAAGTGTCAAAAGCGACAAAGTTTCTCTCAACTCTAATAATAAGAATTCGAGGTAAAACAGAGTCTTCAAAGCACCAAAGTATACCAAAATGAATACAAAAAAATCTTAAAATAACCATATAAAATGGACACATCATTAAGGTTTGATATTTATAGTATAAAAAGAAGGAAATATATCTAGCCACCCGATCGTCCCGACTAGCGACACATTTCTCCCGAGTCGTGACCGATCCTAAATTTGGCATCTTGATTTCTTTCTTCTTCTTATCTCAAATCCTCCTCTTCATATCACTTTTATTTAATCCCTATAGTCTTCAAAGCTTAAAATAAGGTCTTCAAATCTTCAAAGATAGTCTTCGAAGTCTTCAAATTCTTTCAAGATTAGCCTTGTCACACAAAATCCCCAAGAAAAGTAATAAAAGAGCAAAGAATCTCTTAACTAATCTTAGAGAATTTCAAGGAAAAATGCCACATCTAGAGCACAAAAGTGTACGAAAATGATTCCACAAAGTCCCAAAATAACCGTATAAAATGGACACATCATGCGCCATCGTGCGGGGCGTGAACTTTCATGCCTGGGTGCGATGGTGGTCGGCGTCCTGGCAGTTTTTGCTCTGACTGGTTTGGTTCTTCTGGCCCTTCCACAGGTGGTCGTGGTTGTCACTGGACTCCAAAATGTCAATGGTGCAATAAATTTGGACATACTGCTGGTATTATCACAAGCTTTCTTCTGTGAATCGATCCATTGACTCTGCACATTTGGCTAACGTCTTTCATTCCAATATGTCTCTTGAGGAGCCCCGTACACTACCCACAGACTCCTACCTTGATTCTGGAGCCACTAGTCATCTAGTTGCATATACTTGTGGTATGGACAACGTTGCGCCTTATTCTGGTAATACTTCTGTTACTATTGGGAATGACCATTCTTTACATATGACTCAAACTAGCCCTTGCCATTTTAATATAGGATTATCCATATCTGATATTTTGGTGGTTCTGGCTATCACCAAAAATCTTCTCTCGATTAGTAAATTGACGAAGGAATTAAATGCTATCATATGTTTTGATGATAAATCTTTTCTAATTCAGAATCGGCTCACAAAGGAGGTCGTGGGCCAAGGCCGATGTGAGAAAGGTCTGTATGTTCTTAACAAAAGTGGTTCTGCTCTTGCGATTTACATCCAGTCACAAAAGAAGCGGGCTTCATTTGAACTGTGACATGCAAGATTGAGACATAGTTCTTATTCAGTTATCTCTATGTTGAATAAGCAGGGTTTACTTTTGGTTACCTCTTTGTTACCCAAGCCTTCATTATGTTATTCATGTGAAAAGGCTAAAAGTAAACGTCTTTCTTTTATTGAAAACTCGAAAACAGCGTATTCTTTTTTATTCACTGTGACTTGAATGGGCATGCACCTATCCTTGCTGAATTTGATTTTCCTACAATGCCATGTTTATTGATTATTTTTCACGCTTTACTTGGTATTATCCTTTACGCCGTAAGTCAGACTTCTTTAATGCCTTCATCGCCTTCCAACTGTATGTGGAAAATCAATTTGGATGCTTCATTAAAGTTTTTTCAGAGCGATGATGGCACTGAGTTCACCAACAATCGACTTCCTTCTCACTTTTCTGTCCATGGCATTCATCATCAGATCTCCAGTCCATCTACACTAGAATAAAATGGTCGTGGTGAAAGGAAACATCGCCACATCATTGAAATGGCTCTATCCATGTTATTTCACTAATTGGGTGTGTGTTATACACATATTTTATGTACTTTTATGAGCTCCTTTTGCCATTTGATGTGCACGTAGGTGTGTTTTTGTGTAGAAAATCATTAGATTGTGCGCTGAGGGTGAGGAGCGATACACTATACACTTTTTCCCACTGGGTTTTCCCAGTAAGGTTTTTAATGAGGTAGTGTGCTCCAATGAAAATGTTCTTATTTTACCTACCAAGGAGGGATATGAGACATTATTCCATTCAAGAATGAAGCTCAGAAGCAATTGGATCGTACTACAAATAATTTGAGCTCAATTGGGTTAAAGTGAAAAGGTTTAAAGTAAAGAGTAGAAGGCCATATATGAAGACCAAATTAATTAGCTCAATAATGTTTTTCTTTTCTTAGTTGGATATGTAATTAGGACTAGTGTAAAATAACTATAAAAATCCACGCATAGCTTTATTTGAGGGGATTCGGCCGTGGCTTTGTTTTCGGCACAATGTTGTTTGTCACCGCAACCTTGTTTGATCGGAGTCACCGCATTCTGGTTTACTCGTTCTTCGCTTTGTGGCAAGGAGAATTAATCATCACACCTGCATGAATTACATTATGCCTTGTTAACTTTTGCTTTATTTTATTTGTTTATTAAATTTATATTTTTAAATTATTTTGTTATTTTTTTAATAATTATGATTATGTTTAATAGCTAAATCTCTTTTCTGGCTTAAGGTAATGAAGTATCAATTATGATTTATATGTGAAACCTAATTGTTCGTGATAATTGATTTGTATGGATTCCTAATTGTTCTCTGTGTATAATTTATTTTTGAATTTCTTGATATCTGATCAACCTTGAGTTATTTGGAATGATGTCAATTAAATTCCGCTATTTATATTTATCTAGTGGGTAGATTTAATTAGTCGTGGAACTATCATCAGATACTGGGAACAATGGGTGGATAATTTGTGACAGCTGATCTGATTATGAATTATCTGAATTGGTTTCTTTGGTTCTTAATGTTGTTGAGATATTAAATCTAGTTTATAGCTGATTCTTGCTAGGTTATATCTTAATTAGAGAAGTAGTCGTTTTATAGCTGATTCTTGTTGGCTATCGATAAAGTAAAAGGAAATTGGACTGTGTGTTGTAGCTGATTATCGACAGTCTATAACTGGTTGGTTCAAGCGAATTGATTTATTATTGCGCCTGTGATCATATAAATTATTAGTTAATGTAGATTTACCTGTTGCCGGAATTCATTCCCATATTGATATTTGTGTTTATTTGCATTCTTAGTTTAATTTAATTATTTTAGTTTAATTTAATTATTATTTAGTTAATCGATATTATTTTTCTTAGTTAATAGAAAATATTTTCATCTGGTTAAGGCGTGGTAGCTAACCAACAATTGAATATTTATAAATAAGAATTTTTTTACACTGTTCTCTATGGGATCGACCCTGCTTACTCTATACTTTAATTTTTATCTAATAAGTTAACATGTTTATTTGGTAGAAAAATGACCTATCATTCACTATCATCTCCCTCTCTCTTCTTGGAATGAGGCTTTATCTGCGGCCATTACATCATTAACCGACTTCCCACTCCTTTACTAGATGGGCACTCCTCATTTTCTCTTGTCTATGGACAAAATCCTAATTACACCAACTTTCATCCATTTTTATGTCGGGTCTATCCTTTTCCTTTGGCTAATTTCAGAACATAAACTAGTTCCCCAGAGCTCTCCTTGTGTCTTCTTGGGCTACAGTTCGCAGTACAAGGGCTTTAGGTGTCTATATCCTTCTACTGATAAGGTTTATGTTACACGACATGATGGCTTTGATGAGCATTTATTTCCTTATGTTGGCGGGCCCTCTACCCCCCATCTTCCCTTGATGTCTCTGTCTTTTTGGACTCTGACTCTCTTGTGGAGCCTCTATCCTCCACTCCTTCCACTGATGTTACCTATTGTCGATTGTGTGCATTACCAAAGTTGACCACTCCTCCTACTTCTTCTACTGCTTCTAACTCCTCTCCGCCTATCTCTCTTGGTTCTGATCCTGCTACCTCTTCTGCTATACTCCTGCTACCTCTCAGCCTACATGGCCCATACAGTCATCTATCTTGCCATTGTCTACAACTTTTCATTCAACCTCACGTCATACTCATCCTATGGAGACTCGCTCTCCTAATGGCCGTAGTTGACGTTCATTTCCAGCCTATGTTCTCACTAGTTCATTTGATGAACTTTTAGCCAAAACTGAACCTCGTGGATTTTGTTCAACTCTTAAAAACTCTAAGTGGGTCACTACTATGGATGATAAGGTATCTGCTCTTCGGAAACAGCACTTGGGATCTTCTACCCCGGCCCACTGGTGTTAATGTGGTTGGTTCCAAATGGGTCTATCGTATCAAGCATCGTTTTGATGGCTCTGTCGATTGTTACAAAACATTTCTTGTAGCACAAGGTTTCTCACAGCTCAAAGGCTTGGACTTCACTCACACATTTAGTCCTGTAGTAAAGGCTTCCACTGTTCATATCATCCTGGTCGTGGCTACCATTCATCAATGGTTACTTCATTTGGATGTCAAGAATGCTTTTCTCAATGGCGTTCTTGATGAACTTGTCTATATGAAGCAACCTTCTGGGTATTGGGACTCTGTTCATCCAGATTTTGTTTGCCTCCTCCGCAAGGCCATTTATGGCCTAAAACAGGCACCAAGAGCCTGGTTTCAGCGTTCTAGCTCATATTAGTACAAACTTGGTTTTGCATGCCGCACTGCTGATACCTCTCTATTTACTTATGTTCACGGGTCATAGATTCTGTATATCCTTGTTTATATTAATAATATTATCCTTACTAGTTATGACCCTACTCTCATTCAATAATTTATTGCTCGGACTGACCAGGAGTTTTCCATTAAGGGTCTCGAACCCCTTCGCTACTTTCTTGGGCTTAAGGTATATCGGTCCACCATTAGACTTTGCCTAGGGCAAGCCAAGTATGCTATGGAAATACTTCAGCGTGCTGGTATGGCCGATGTCACTCCTGTCTCTTCACCTTTTCTTCCTGGTAGAAAACTTCTTAGCTTGGATGGAGAACCTTTCTAAAATTCTAAGCTATATTGATTGGTTGTTGGTGTCCTTCAGTATCTCATAATCACTCGGCCAGATATTTCCTTTGCAGTTAACTCCGTCAATCAATTTCTGCAGTCTCCCCGGGATATATATTAACATGATGTCACCCGTATTCTTCACTATGTACGTGGTACTTTTCATAATAGATTGATCTTTCGACCTCCTACTCGTCCGCTCCTAGTCTCTGGTTACTCTGATGCTGATTGGGCCCGTTGTCTAGAGACTCGCCGCTCTACTTACAGTTATGCTATTTTTCTTGGGGGCAATCTTGTATCTTGAAGTGCCAAAAATCAGCCCACTGTTTCTCGATCTCGTTGTGATTCACAGTATCGTGCTATGGCCAATATCGTCGCTGAACTAGCTTGGATGAGTAACTTATTGGGAGATCTTCGATACCTTTATCCTTCCCACCTCTTCTTTTATGTCACAACAACAGTGCCATATTTCTATCCCAAAATACGGCCACTCGGAAGCGCGCGAAACACATTGACATTGATTATCACTTTGTCAGTGAGCTTGTTTCCTCCGGAAAATTAATTACCCGAAATATTCCTTCATCACTACAGATTGTAGATATTTTCACCAAGAGCCTGCCTCATCCTACATTGAATTCTTTTGATCCAAGCTCTGAATGATGACTCTACCCAAGCTTCGCTTGAAGGGGGGGTGATAGTGATTAATTGTTAGAATGTAAATAGTCTTCTGTAGATCATTCTTTTGTTATTTCTATTTACATTTGTACCCCTTTGTATCTAGCTATAAAATAGGGTGTACAGTCGGTGTAAAACTCATCAATGAAATCAACATCAATAGAATACAAGAACAATCTATGCACCCTTATGGACTCTATATCATGCATAGCTGCATGAATTGCATTGATTTTTACTTGCAAAAGGGACATGGCAGAGTAAATTTCATAAGAAATTTCAGCAGATTGTTGTACTTCTTTGTAACACCATGCTCCAACCGCGAGTTATCTTTGTTTATCAAAATACGCGTCTGTAAAATAGTGAACCATACCTTCATCAACAATTGAGGAATGTTGGGAATGGTTTTGATCTTGAGTACTAGGACGACATTATTGCTCTTTGAAGTAGAAATTAGCCCTTGAGAAACTATTGTAACATTGGTTCAACATTTGTGCTAGCCTCCAAATGGAGATATGATCCTGATCAGGTTGATCTATTCCTTCATTCCATATGATATCATTTCTGAGTATCCAGATTGACTTGATAATGCAGAAAATGAGCACTAATTCCTGCATTAATGGAGCTTGAAGTATCCATCCTCTTAGCCATTGGGAGAAGGAAATTGGAAGGTTTTCAAAATCAAAACCCAATGTGCTTACTTTCCAAGCTCTTTTAACTGTCTCACTTTGTCCAAAAAGATGATCCTATAACTCCAACAGTAGATTGCATAGCCTACAAACTGGATCAACTATGCAACTTCTTTTCAATAATTGTTCAGCAAAGGGAACTATGTTATGCATAATCCTCCAAACCAAAAACTGAAAATGAACTGGAAATTGAATTTTCCAAAGCTTTTTCCAAAATTTTCTATTATCCATTGATGGAGCATGGATTGATGGTTGTGGATTGTCTCCCTGAGCTGTTTCCATGCTTCCAAATAATCTGCTTTTACCGAGTAATATACTGATTGTGTTGTTGTCCATCCCACCTTACCTCCACTTTAATCATCTTGAATTGACAACTTCAGTAAATGGATTGTTAGTATCCTCCTTGCACTGCATCCCAAAAAAAGTTCTTATCAGCGGAAGTCATGTGCCACAGTTAGAGAGGTATGTTACGCCCAAGAATTCTTCAAAGGATTATCAACTCCTAGTATCCGATCATCTTGAATTTTGACCTCAACTTTGGTCTAAGTAATTGACTTCCCCAATGAATTGATTTCCAGCCTACCGACACTTGTCCTGTGATTTTGTCATTCCACAAGTTGAAAACAAACTGGTTTTGTTGGACAGAATCCTCCAAGATTGCTTTGCCAGTAAAGATTGATTCATGATCTGAGAGTCTTTCAAACCCATACCCCATCATGCTTGGACTTACATAAAACCGACCAGCTTAGCCAGTGGATCTTGTGTTCATTTGAACCTCCACTCCAGATGAATTTTCTTGTGATGACATCAAGTTTATTGCAGATATTTTCTGTAATTAAAAGACGGGCATCACATAGTTGGCCACTGATTGAAGGGCTGACTTTGCAAGAGTGATTTTACCATTAAGGGAAATAGCCCGACCCTTCCATTTTTGTATTTTTCTTTTGTATCTTGTGATTAGATTCTCAAATAATTGGTATTTTTTTCAATTGGAAAAACATGAGCCCTTAGGTACTTGTTTGGTAATCCTGTCCTATGGATGTTCAAAGCATACTTGGCTCAATCTTGCCATCATTGCTCTATGTTAGGACTAAAGAAAAAGGATGATTTTTCAAAGCTAACATGCTGACGTGAGAATCCAGCATAGGAATCCAATCTTTAAGCCAAAGCTCTGATCTCTGCCTGATTATTTTCCACGAAAATCAAGCAATCGTCAGCATACATTAAGTGGAATATCTTCTAACCTCTCCTTGTTATTGCTATTCCAGGATTCTTTCCATTTGAAAGAGGTATTTCTAATAATGATTACATAACCTGTCATAGTATAAATAGGTATGGTGACAAGGGACATCCCTGTCTTAAGCCTCTTATAGGATTAAAAATGAAGACCGAATGCCATTTGTACTAGTACATAAGATACAATCCCGACACATTGCATGATCATATAGATCTAGATTTTTGGGAATTCCATTCTCCTTAAGACTGCTTCTATAAATTCCCTAAAGATCCTCTAGTATGCCTTCTTCAAATCCAATTTTATGGCCGAGTAGTATTTTTTCCTGATTTCCTGTCATTTATAAATTTGATCAGTTTATGCGCCATTAGAATGCTTTCTCTAATGCTTCTTCCAAGGATGAAACCATACTGATTTTCTGACTCAAACTCACTTATAATGCTCTTGAGTCTGTTATGTAAAAAGCTTAGCCAGAATCTTGTATTGAGTTGTGCACAAACTGATCGGCCTAGAATCTTTTACTCCAATGGGACTTTTGACCTCGGGAATGAAGATATCTTTGTTAGATTCCAGGTTATGTTGATTAACTGACCATTTTGGAAGCTTTGGACACATCTGAGTTGAAAGGGCTCCAAATGTTTCCAATGTGATTTGTAAAACCCTGGTGGAAAACCGTATAAACTTGGAGTGGACCGTGATTTCATCTCTGAAACTGCTTCCCATAGCTCCTCCTTCGAAAAAAGTTCTTCCAGTAGCATCTTATTCTCATCTGATAGTCTAGATTGAATCCAACTCATTAATTTTTCCTGTCAGAAGTGATAATCTTGCATTATCAGATATGTGTCTTGCCATACACCTGCTTGAACTGATGATGAAATTTCATTGCTACCCTATTTGGATTAGACAACCAGACTCCCTGCTCTGTATGTATCTCCAAGCTTCTGCTATCTTTTTTTCTCTTACAAGCTCATTTATGAAAATATCCAGTGTTAGCTTTCCCCATCTTGTCCCAGTTAAGTTTAGCTCTTTGCCTCCAGTAATTATTTTGATATTGTAGGAGCTTGAGTAGCTTTTCTTTCATTTTAAATTCCTCTTCCTCCTGACCTGAAAACCTAGTTAGTTTCTGCTCTAATTCACAAATCTTTCTATCAATGTTCCTATAAGCGGATTTGTGGCAATTTTCAAGTGGCGCATTGTAATCTCCAACCATTTTGAGAAAGCCACAGATAGATCCAAGATAGCAATCTCACTAAAATTCGGCAGTGCTAAATCCCAAATTTTCCCAATTATACTATGGATTGCATGATCTTTAGACCAAAATGACTGAAAAATGCTAATCTCCCCCACTAAGCCTATCAAGTTTCATGAAAGAAAGACTGAAAATATGATCCTACTATCCATTTATTTAGTTCTAATGACTGAACTTTAGTTTCCACCAGGAAGTCTATGCCAGCCTGGTGTTGCTTCAATAGCCGATTTAGGTTTTTTCTTGCTAACACTATCGCAGGCTCCTAGAATTCTTAGAGGATTGCTTGCTTTGGATAGGGAAGGTGTCCCTAGCATTAGAACATGATCTCTCCATTTCTGGTACTGCTGTTTCTCCTTGTTTTTCTTTGCAGAATGGACCGGCATTACACACAAAGGAAGGAAGCAGATTGATTCCCTGACTCCTGTAGGCACGGCACTGTGGCTTACTGCACAAACGAAGAAAGCTAATGTTCGCGTCTCCCTTCTAATGTATATACTTCCTTTTTTTTGGCAAACAAATTTTTATTTGCACAGCATCTTCGGCGATTGGGTGTTCTAACAGGCAGGAATGGGGGTGCAAACTTGTGTTTCGACTGACACTCGATTCACTAATATGCCACTCTCATCCCTACAACTGTCTTTGGACTCTTATGCTAGTAGCTTAGAGTAGAGAGTTTTTGCTTCACCTCTCTCAACATCATTCTTTTGGTAGCAATATGTCCTGCTACGTGAGCTTTGTGCTCCAAATCTGGTAACGAATTTAGCTTATGGCTACTTATCTTACTACTGTTATTCCAAGGTTTGGGGAGCCTAATAAAGATCCCTCCACCATGGGTGAATTAATTTTAAAAAGAAAGTTGAAGACTCACGAGACCAAATGACGGCTTTGTGATTTTCCTCCTGAGCAACAAGGGCATATACGCTCATAACAGGTGACAAAGGATCGGTGTTCATGATGTTGGATAGGAAGACGTAATAGCTTTCATCAAGTCCGAGGAGAAATTGATAGATCATGTCTTTCTCTCGTTCTTGGAAAGTATTGGAATCTTGGTTGCATGTGCACAAAGGTTTGCAAGCTTCACAAGCACAAACTAAAGGAGACCGGGGTGAGTTGTAATCGCTGAACAACTTCTTTAGTTTGCCAAAAATAAATGGCCACAGTCTGACAATTCTGGCAAAAGTTCTGTATATCTTCACCCATATGAAGAATTTTTGGACCATTTCCAAGAGTAAATCTTGACTTAAGAACATCCCACAATTCCTTAACTGTGGCTTAATAACTGGTAGATAAACGCAATGGTGGATGTAAAGTCTGTAAGATCCAGCATACAAGGGTAGCATTAACTCCAGGACAATCAACTGCATCAGAATGATTATCCGGGGGTTTGGTAATGGTTCTATCAATGAAACCAATACTCTTCTTAGCAAAAATAGCACCATAAATTGCAGCAGGCCATTCAAGGTAACTTTTTTCACCTTTCAGAATGACGGGACAGATTGACAATCCGAGACTGCCATTAGTACTAAGGTAGTAAGGATCATTCAGAGATTGACCGGCAGGGATAGATCCCCCAGAGCTAGATTGTAACCGCAATTGTTTGAGTAAAGTTGCAATCACATCGGCGACATTGAGATTTTGTAACTTATTAGTCTCAACTTCAGCAGTGATGCGGGCTTGCTCAGCAGCATCGGAACTAGAACTAGGAGTAGTCATTGGTGCAGATCAGTGATACTCACGATCGGCGGTATGGTTGGTCGAACGCGGGGGCGTGTGAAAATCACACGCGGGGATCCGGGTAGGCACGGACAGCGAACAGTCACGACAGCCGGAGAGGAAGCATCGGTGAGTCTTCGGCTGCGGAATCAGAGGAGGAAACCGGTTGAAAACGGTGGCGGTGTGTTGATCGGCGATGGTTGGTTCCGATGAAAAATGGTAGCGGAAATTTTTTCTTTCGGGTTTCAGGATGTTAGGCTCTGATGCCAGGTCG
>JAUOBV010361317.1:0-10729 GCA_032360425.1 Rubia occidens | reverse complement strand
ACGATGCCCATACGGGGCTAATTCGTTTCAAGGGCAGCGAACGTTGTTCGTGACTCCACCTTTATGTGATTGCATGCGAACTTGTTATTGCTTTACGTTAATCGCATGATTTTATGGTTTCAGTTAAGTCGTATTGATTTTCTGCATGAAACTGTGAGGCATGATCAAGTAACTGATTTATTCTTTGATGCATGCGTGTTGCAATTCTAATTTCTGAATTTTTAATTGCTTGATTTCCGATATAAGCGGCGATTAGAGTGGGTGGAGGAAATGATGGCGGCGGCGGCTTGTGAAGGTGTGGTGGCAGCGGCCGGTGCAAGGGGGGTGGTGGTGGCCAATGGAAGGGGTGGGAGTGACATAAGTGCAAAATGGTCCTAACACTTTTAGATTTTAGGTCAAAGGGCATTTTAGTCATTTCAAATGCGGTCAATGCCGGTCAACACCGAAAATGTTATCTTATGGTTGCATTAGCACTTACGTTAAGTAGGTACGGTTATCTTTGCACTAAAAATTGTCTGAGGGTTATATTGGTATTTGCTCAAGTAGGTAGGGTTATATTGGTATATATCCCTATAAAATGTATACTTTAATGAGTCATAGAAAAAAAAAATTAAAAATAAGTAGCTGTGTAAGGGAAAACTTCCTCCATCCCACAACTATTGACTACTTTTTATTATTATTTTAGTCTGTTCCATAAGTTTTAACCACTTTTGAAATTTACCTGCTTTAGTAAAATTAAGTGGCCATTAGTTAAGCCACATAAGCTTTATTAAATATAGAGTCAAAAAGTAAATGGCTACATCAGATTTCTTAAACATGGAGTCAAAAAGTGAGTGGCCAATAGTTGTGGGACGGAGGAAGTATAAATGAAAGATTAAAATATGTAAAAATGCAAGTGCAAATTTACCCAAAAGGAAAATACCCTCACCTTTATTATGAAACAAAGTAATAAGATAGGTGTTGAGTCCTCACTTTGTCCGTGTCTGGGCTTTATTTGTCCCCGACCCAGAGATGCTTCACGTCCAGTAAAACAGCTAAGATTTATGGAAATACAGACCAGTGCTTTACCGCACCTGTTCTGATGATCTTGTCAGAACGAATAATTCTTTAAGGTTTTATGTAATGTAAGTATGGGAAAATGTGAACTGAAAATGTAAGGGCATGACGGCCCAATAAGGAGAAAAGGCAAAGGATGTGGCCAGCCAGCCCAGGGGCGCTACCTAGGCGTGGAGGCAGACATGGAGAGGTTTGACGGGTGCTGATGGGATAGCTCCAGTCCCATCAGCCACCAAACTACATATAACGAGGAAAAGGGTGTGACACAAGGTAAGATTTTCCTACCAGTTCACTATTCACTTAAATATGCTTCTACATGGCATCAATGGCTAACCAAAGCATCGGGTCTGACGGCCCTGGGTATTTTTACCACTTTGTCTAATATAAAAAAGAATGATAGTAAAAGAATGATAGTATTTGATTTAGAAAATACTTTATTTTTTAGCACTTATAATGGCTCAATATTTTCTGTTACACCTTCAGATATCACTATGTATTACACTAATAAAATTCTACCATGTGTCCCACCTAAATGCATCCACGTAGCTTGAAGAGGATGGAGGCACGAATACCAGAAAATCCCTGCAACCAGGCGACGGTGGAAGACGTAACACAGAAGGATGAACCCGATTTGACGTTGACCCCAATGTGAGAGAGGCATCAAATCCGCACGCGCGGAGGAGATAACGAATAATTTAGAGATCCTTTAAACGATAATGGCATCCCAGAAGGAAATGTTGAAGAGGCTGAAGGAAATGGAGGATAGGCAGCCCCGGTGGAGGAAACATGACGTACACCCAATAGAGCTTTTCCCAGAGCAAGAGGGAGATTCTGAGGCGCCCACTAGAAGGGAGAAAGGGTCGCAGACGGTTTGAAGTAGAGCAAGAAAAGATAAAAAGCACGACCTCTTCGGGGAGGAAGGAACGGGTCGAAGCTGGAGAAACTATGGCAGACCGCGAGTGGAGAGAGGGTTATGTACCACTCCATAGGGATAAGGAACAGGTCTGGCAAAAAGCACCGCTAAAGGAAAAAAGAAGAGGGTTTAAGTAGGGAGGCTAGGGGCTCGCCGTTCACCAGGCAGATAAGCTATTCACGGCAGACCCAAAGCTAAAAATACTGATGAACTTGGGTCAGTGCAATGGTGAGGCCGACTCGGAGGACCATTTCACACATTTTGCACCAACATGGCCACTTTTGCTATACCGCAAGCCATATAGTGTAAGGCATTCGCAACCACCCTGACAGTTGCAGCCAGGGTATGGTTCAGGAACTTGTAGGATGGGATAACCGACAGCTTCAGCCAATTACCCGTTTCATGCAAAGAAAAAAATTTCACAAGACAAGATAAGATTTGCTTTCCATCAAGTAGAAACCGGCGGAGACACTGTCGGCGTAGTAGGAGATATTTAACGATGAAGCAAATCAGGTGAGGGAGAGGAGAATCCAATTCCTCATTGACATATTTGTGAATGGCCTGAGGCATGAGTTGTTGTTGCGAGACTTCACTCTGGACCCACCGACGACTATTGATAAATTGATGAGGAGAGTTAGAAATTTCAACAGAGCGGACTTGGCTGACAAAAGGAGGAAGGAAGCACAAGGAGGTCACAGTTAGCGTGGGGCCGACAAGGAAAGCTCGGAAGGAAGGATGAAGAAAGTGGGGGCTGATCGAGCAAGCAGCAGGCAGATGCTCGATAGGTTCAACAAGTCGGAAAGAATTTTCACCCCGTTGATAAAAACACCCAAGGAGATCTTCGCCCTATATGCAGGAAAATGCATCAGGGATATGCTACCCAGGATGAAGATGTCCTCGGGGAAGAGGAATAAGTTTCAGTTTTGTGAGTATCATGATGACCATGGCCATGATACGAACGAATGTATTCACCTGAGGCACAATATTGAGGATGCGGTGCAGAGCGGGGAGCTAGCGCATTTGGAAAAAGTACGAAGGATCACAATGGGGCCACCTACTAAGGAAAAAACAAGTATGGAGGATTCTGCAGGTAGCATGACAGCCGGGGAAAGGCAAGGTGCCCCGACAGAGAGCGAAGGCGAGATAAGGGAAAGGAGGTGGCCAGAGCCAAGAAAGTTGATGAACGCCGGAGGAATGGATACTGGGAGCAAACGAAGCAATAACTTTTGACGATAGTGACCCAATACCGGACAGGACAGCAGGAACAGACGCGGTGGTGATAAAAGTCAGGGTGATGGATAAGAGGATTCACCGGGCATATGTCGATGGTGGAAGCTCCGCGGAAGTTATGTACGGGCATTATTTCGAGAAGTTGGATGAAAATACTAGGAGGAAGTTAGAACGGACAAGCAATCCACTGGTGGACTTTGCAGACAGGACAATATGGCCAAAATGCACCATACTCCTCCCAGTGACGGTGAGAGAAAGCGAGAGAAGTAAAACTGTGGACATGGAGTTTATAGTTGTAAAGGCAAGCAATCCCTACAACCTGATACAGGGCAGGCCGGCACTAGCATTGCTCAAGGGCATTTTGTCACCCTGTCCCTGTTGTTGAAATTGCTGACCAGAGAAGGGATAGCCACAGTAAAGGGAGACCAGCAGAGAGCCAGAGAGTGTAACAGGATTGCACTCAGCAAGAGGAAACGAGAAGATGAAGGTGGGAGCTGTGAGACACATGTCAACAAAGCAAGGTCTGTCAGAGGGATGAAAATGATCCATTGAAGCTGGGTGCGGAAGTGGAAACGGTGAGGTTGAATGAAAACTGGTCGGTGCAGGTAGGAACCAATCTCTCATCTCAAGTGAAAAACAAACTGATAAAGGCTCTGGAAGAGAACATGTGAGCCTTCGCCTGGAAGCCGGAAGATATGACGGGGGTGTCAAAGGATGTCGGCTGTCATGAGCTGAAGGTGGATCCTTCTTACAAGCTGGTCAAGCAAAAGCGGAGGATGTTATGCAGCGAGAGAATTGAAGCAGTCAACAAAGAGGTGGGTCAGATAGTTGCAGTGGGAATCCTGGAATAAATCTATTGCCCAACCTGGCTAGCTAACCCAGTATTGGTGAAGAAGACTGACGGCAGCTGGGGGATGTGTGTAGATTACACGGACCTGAACATGGTCTATCCCAAGGACTGCTACCCATTGCCAGTCATCGACCAAAAGGTAGACACCCTGACTAACTACCTGATTAAAATTTTTCTTGACGCATATAAGGGGTATCATTAGACCCTATGCTAGAAAGTGATGTAGAAAAGCCACTTTTATCACGGAGAAAGGGGCTTTCTGTTACCGAATGATGCCATTTGGCTTGAGAAACGTTGGAGCAACGTATCAAAGGGTGGTGGATAAAGTTTTTCAGAAGAAAAATGGAAGAAACCTGGAGGTGTACGAGGAAGGCATGGTCATGAAAAGTAGTCAATTCGAGACTTTTGTGGAAGATGTCAGGGAGACCTTGATGCAATTCAGGGAGACTGGGATGAAGCTGAACCCAACTAATTGCCAATTTGGAGTAGGATCAGGGAATTTCCTAGGGCACATGGTGTCAAATGAGGGCCTGCACGTGAAACCCAAAAAGATAAAGGTGATCTTGAAAATGAAATTGCCAAGCACGGTGAAGGAGGTGCAGAGCTTGAATAGGAAGCTGACAGCTATGAATCGTTTCATGTCACGAGCATCTGAAAGAGCGCTCCCGTCATTCAAAACACTAAAAGGACGCGTGGAAAAAAAAGATAGTACAATGGGGAGAATTACTGGAGAAGGCATTCAAGGAGCTGAAGACTTACCTGAAAGATCTTCCCACTTTGACCAGTCCAAAGAAGGGTGAAACCCTATACTTGTACGTGGTATCAAGTGATGTGGTTGTAAGAAGGGAATTAGTTACATAATAAAAAAAAGTTAGCCGAGCCCTGAAGGGTCCAGAGCGGAGATACATGAATCAGGAGAAGCTGGCGTTGGCCCTGGTCCATGCAGCAAAGAGGTTAAGACAGTATTTCCAAGCACATCCCGTGGTGGTCTTGACAAACCAGCCACTCAAAGCAATACTGACCAAACCGGAAAGCCCGGGGAGATTAATGAAGTGGGCCGTTGAGCTAGTAGAACATGCCATTGAATACACCCCGAGAAGGGAGATAAAGGGACAGGTGATGGAAGATTTTCTATCGGAGATGCCGAAGGAGAAAAAGATGAAAGGAGTTGCGGTAGAAGATGGGTCTTAGCCTGTGAGCCGGACCGAGGAAGTCGGTGCAGACGTGTGGAATTTGTATGTGGACGGAGACTCTGAAGTGAAGGGAGCAGGCGTGAGCCTGGTAATATCAAACCTGGAAGGAGTGGAGTCAACCTATGCCCTACGCTTCAAGTTCTCAGCCTCGAACAATGAAGCTGAATATGAGGCATTAATTACGGGCATGAAGATAGCTAGGCAGTTGGGAGCAAAGAAGTTGCAGGCCTACAAAGATTCAATACTGGTAGCTAACCAATATAACGGACAGTACTCTGCCAAAGAGCCAGCAATGATGAAGTACAGGAACAAGGAAAGAAGCTTGGCGGCTGAGTTTGAATAATTCGATATCACTACGGTCCTAAGGTCACACAGAAGAGCGGACGCATTGAGCAAGTTGGCCTCTTCAACATGCACACTTAACCAAAACTGTACTGGTTGAAGAGCTGGCCTGCAGGTCAACAGACGCAAGACTGTTAGCGGCGATACGAGGGTCAACGTATGGCAGGATGAAACCCATCCGCAATTACCTGGAGCGTGAGAAATTTCCAATGGAAGAAAATGAGGCAAGGACAATAAAAATAAATGCTCTACAGTACGTTGTGAGAAACAGGCTATTGTACAAGAGAGATTACACCTAACCATGGTTCAGATGTGTAGGACCCGAGCTGGAAGAAACAATTCTCAAGGAGATTAATGAAGGAAGTTGCGGCGGCCACCAAGGAGCAAGGATGATGGTACTGCGGGCAATACGGCCAGGATACTATTGACCAACCATACGAGCAGATTCGGAAAAAATGGTGAAAGAATATCACAGGTGCCAAGAACACGCAAAGGTGCAGAGGCTTCCAGCAGAGCGAATGAAAAACATAAGGTCACCCTGCCTTTTGCAAAATGGGGGATTGACATCACAGGACCATTCCCGGAGGCTGAAGGAAGAAAGAGATTCCTAATTGTGGCGATTAATTACTTCACGAAGTGGATGGAGGCGGATGCCGTAACAAGCATATCAGGAAGAAGAATCACAACTTTTGCTTGGAGGAGCATAGTGTGCAGGTTCGACATCCTGGGAATGATTGTAAGCGACAATGGAAATTAGTTCGCTCATGAACCTTTCAGGTCGTGGTGCGCATAATTGAACATAAGCCAGCAGTTCACCTCCGTAGCTCACCCGCAGGTAAACGGGCAAAGGGGGTGACAAATAGGATAGTTGTTCAAGGGCTGAAAAGGAGGCTGGGACATGATAAATGGGAGTGGGAAGAAGAATTAATGAGTGTGCAGTGGACACACGGAACTACACCAAGAACCGCTACCGGAGAATCACCATACAGGCTGTGTTTCGGGACGGAGATGATAATTCCCCTAGAAATAACAGTGCCAAGCAAGAGAGTAGCAGAACCAATGAGCCAAGAAGAAATTGAAGAAGCTTCCAGGGAGAACTTGGAGGCCCTGGATGAACTCAGGGAGAAGGGAGAACTGAAAGATACAGTGTACAAATCCCAGATGGAACAGCATTACAATCGCAGGGTGCGGGAAAGGTTCTTGAAAGTGGGGGATTTAGCATTGAGGAAGAATGAAGCAAGTCGAGCCCAGGGTCAGAAGAAGCTAGATGCAGTTCCCATACAAAGTGAATGAGGTACTAAGAAAAGGAGCATACAAAATGGAGACGAGGGATAGAAGACTAATTCCCATGACCTGGAATATAGCTAACCTAAGAAGGTACTATGGTTAAAGTGATTGTAAATTTATGTACTCGTGAAAACTGCTTTTTAGCTGTTAAATATGACGGGTAGGAGAGACGGGGTTCCTCAAAGGATCAAATTTGTTAAAATCCTGTGAAAGGAAGATGATCGTAAGGAAACCCCAATATACTTTCTTGACCCCTTTTACAATGCTTGTGATGAGTGCATAATAAAAAAGAACAATGAATCTCTGGCCGCAACCAGTGCCTGAGAAAGGTCCAATTTAGGCTAAAGTTGCCACGCTGGCACAAACAGCTAGTGCAAAGTGCAGGCCGAATATCAAAGGTTCTAAGGACGATGAATCTCAGGCCGCACCAAGCGCTGGAGAGAGGCCCGATTTAGGCTAAAGTTGTCGCACTGGTGCAAACTGCCAGTGCAAAGTGCATGCCGAATCCCAAAAGGGCTAAGGACGATATATCTCCAGACGTACCCAGTGCCGGAGAAATACCCGATTCATGCTAAAGTTTCCGCGCTAGTGCAAGGTGTAGGAAAAATCTCAAAGGGGTTAAGGACGATGAATCTCCGGCAACCCCAGCACCGGAGAAAGGCCTAATTCAGGCTAAAGTTGCCACCCTAGCGCAAACCACCAGTGCAAAGTGCAAACTGGATCTCAAAGGGGCTAAGGACAATAAATCTCCGGCCGCACCAGGCACTTAAGAAAGGCCAGATTCAGGCTAAAGTGGTCGTGCTTGCGAAAATTTTCAGCGCAAAGTGCAGGCCAAATCTCAAAGGGACTAAGAACCCAACGCTGGAGAAAGTTCCCATTCAGGCTTAAGTTGTCCTGCTTGCGCAAACTACCAGTGCATGGTGCAGGCTGAATATCAAAAGGGCTACGGACAATGAATCTCATGCCACATCCAGTGCTGGAGAGAGGTCTGATTCAGGCTAAAGTTATCCCGAAAACTGCCAGCGCAAGGTGCTGACCGAATCTCATGCCACACCCAGCTCTGGAGAAAGGCCTGATTCAAGCTAAAGTTGCCACACTGGCACAAACTGCCAGCGCAAGGTGCAGGCCTAATCTCAAAGAGGATAAGGAAAATGAATTCCAGACCGAAACCAGGGCCGAAGAAGCACAAGTCAGAATACAGGTTAAACTCATGGATTCTGGTCCCAACAGCCAGGTTACATAATCCGGAGATCACAAAGCTTTGACAGCAATCGATGCTTAGCAGGCAACACGGTTGTAGGTCGAGTTTCAAAGGAAAAAAAATAATGATAATTTCTGCCACAACAAGTGCCGAAGATAAACATAAACGAACGTAGTTCAGGTTGAAATATGTTTGAATGACTAACACAACTACAGGTTAAGTTGAAGAAAAAAAGGTAAAACAAATACAAGCAGCAACATCATGCTAAATAATGTTTCATACCTCAGCAGGGGAATGGACAGATGATAAAAAAAAGGAAAGAAGTCTTTTTATTCAAGGCTTCGCTGAACCGTCTTCTCCTTCAACCTTCTCAATAACCATGGTACTAACCTCCCTACCTTCAACCCTTTTATGAACCTCTCCGGCGTCGCCGTTCTTCATAGAGCTGCCAGCAGCTTGAGCTATTCATCAGCAGGAATCGCCATATCTTTGGCCAGTCACTAATTCCCGTTGGAAAAATGTGCATCAGCCTCAGGAGGGATGCCATCGGGGGGTCCAACTATCCAGCTCGACTAATGACATTCCTGGGTGCAGCTGGAAGAAGTACTCAGTGAAGCTATATTCCTGGAAAGGAATAAAGGAATCACCAAGGCCAGCCCACAGTTAATATTCATCCTCCGTGCGGGAGTAGAGGTTGATAGACCTCATCAGCGTGCCGCTCAATATCTTGGATGCTTTATAGCTCCGCACCACGCAGGAAAAAAATCTCAGGAAACCCCGAGTGAATGCCCAGTCTTGGAAGGCTTTTAGGTCTGAAATCCTGGCCTCAGCACGGGTTAGGGAGCTCCGCAGAGAGCCGGTGACACCCTTCTCCAGCTCCAGATCCTACTCCATCTCTATAACTCGATGAACCTGGGAATACAGGGAGGCCAAGCCGCGTTTTAGCTTACCATTTTCTGCCCTTAAGCTATTGATTTCCTCCTACATGGCCCTGGCGGAGCAGACGTGCTAGAAAAAGAAAAAGGAAACGAGCAAGCACAGGACAAAAATAAAGGAAAAATAAATAATGAAAAAGAGGAAAAACCTCAATAACAGTCGCTACTAACTAGTCGGCCAAAGAGTTAGTGCCAGTGACGTTCAAGTAGCGTTATCGCAGCCAGGCATTGAAGTGAGGAATGGGAAGGGCTTTAGAAACCAACCCTGTCCGAGCAAAGGTGTTGTGCAAAGGACTTGGTATGGATCCCCCGAGAAGAAGAGCCCTGCACAAAAGGATGTGAAAAGAGGATATCTAAACCAGGTCGGGTCGCCAAAACAAGACCCTGCTTGATGGTGGCGGGTCTCTGAGACCTCCTCAGAAATAATGGCACACGGAGTGGAGGTCGTCACCGTACCTCTCAAATGTACTATTTTTAATCCCTAAAGTGCTCTTAACTACAATTAAGTAGGTAATGGAAAGTCGAGGTCGTACGCATAGACAAAGGATTTTTCTAAGCATTTTCTCATATAATGGTAAATACTACACAATATATAAAGATATACATAAATATAAAAGCTTGTAAAAAGAGGGGTTTTGGTTTGGATTTTCTAAGTTATCAATTTAAAGACAAGTTAAACTAGCAAACCATACAAATATAATAAATAAGCAACAACTACTAAGACGAGGTTAAACACGAATTATGGGATCTTGTCTGCAATTGATTTCTACTTCCAAGCCTCTTATTTATCATTGAACATATAACCTATTCAACACTTTCACTACTTATTGTGAAGATAAATCTTCTACCCTTCTTTGATAGTAGTTTACAAGAGTGAATTCGACATCTCTTGTGAAACCTCACTAATGACCCCTTTAGTCGTTCAACGCCTAAAAATCCTATTAATGGAATTAAGTACAAATAATCAACAAGCTTGGTAACACTTATTAACACTAAACTGTGTATAAGCATTGAAACAATTCATGCATTTATACAAGATTAGTCAAGAGCGTTCAACGTTCATAAACCTCTCTTATTTGCTACACAAAACAAACATGACAAGGAATTCGACATTATCATATTTATCTAGCATTCATCAAATCATCAACCATATTAGAAGCTTTAATTAATGCCATTGGATTTCATATCAAAAGAAAGGAGAATTAGCTACTTTCTCCAAACCCTAAAACATAATCATGCAAGAAATTCATATACTCAAATTCCAATACCATTAATGTATTCAACAACCAAATTCAAGCACAATAAATACACAATATCAAAGCATTAAATAGCTTACATCTAGATCTCAAGATATGGTCTTGGAAGCCTTAATTAATTGCTCCCAAGGTTACGTTTAGCCACTAGAGTTCATACTAAATGACAATAGCAAATCAAACATGAATTCAAGATAAAACAAAGATGGAAAGGATGAAAAACTACGGGTTTTGAGCTGTAGAATCGGGAGAAGAAGAATGTGGAAGAAGGAGAAAAGTAGTGAGTATTTATAGTACAAAAATTCCAAAAAGTATATCTGGGCCGAGGACCATCGCGACTCGCGACATAAGCATCGTGAAGGCCAGAGTACTTTGCCCTCACATATTATCTTCTTTTTGGTCTAAGTGTAGTTGTCTCCCTTTCCCTTATTCGGGTCTTCAAGGTCTTCATTGGCTTAAAAATGTAGTC
>JAUOBV010361206.1:0-10730 GCA_032360425.1 Rubia occidens | reverse complement strand
AAAAAATAAAGAATTTTGGGCTGAACCAAATCGGCCCAGCCCAAAATGTAAACCCTAAATTTAACCAATCTTGCTCGTCTTCATCTCCAGTAGGCATCAGAGGATGAGCTCCCAGTCAGCCGGCCTACCTGCTACTTCCGCCTCTCCTTCTCAGCTCCCCTAGCATGAGGTCCTGGTTCCGCCACTGGCCATGATTGACGGGAAGATCTACGCTTTGGAAGAGTCCAATCTCTAGTGTGAAGAATTGATGGAGAAGGGGAAGAAAATGTATGATTTCGATTGCAGGAAGAAGAAAAAAGGGAGAAAAGAGGGAATTCTCAAGAAGAAGGAAGAAGAGTGCTGGATATGAGTGTCTTTTCTATTTTTATTTTATTTTTGATTTTTTAACTAAAGAATATAGTGGTCATTTCATCTATTTCCAGCCAATTTGTTAGTTGACATTCCGGTCAACAAAAATCAGGGTTATTTTTCACTTTCAGATTTTACAAGGTTATTTATGCACTTTCGACTAAAACAAAATTCAAGGTTATTTTTTCACTTTCAAGCTAAGGTTTCATGGGGTGTCGGCGAGATCGCGTCAAATGTGGGTAGCGTTGGGCGGTGTGGGCTAGGGTTTAATGGGGTGGCGTCGGGTGGGGTCGTGTCAGAGGGGGGGACCATCATCTCTACCATTATCAGCGGGGAAATACAAGTGCGGTGGCGTCAGAATCTTCATGTTGTTTTCGAGTGGCTTGAACTGCAGGCAGGTGGCAGCGATTAACCTCGCGACGGAAGGAAGGCGGCAGTGGAAAGAGAGGGTTTTTGTTAAAGGCGAAGAGAATGAGCTTGGAGCCGGTGGTGCTGAAATTGGGGCGGTGGTGGCGGTGGAGCTGAAATCGAGGGCAGGGGTGGTGGTGATGAAATTGGGCATGTGATGGTAGTGATGAACTCGAAGGTGGAAGTTGGTAGTGGTGGGGCTGGCTTGTGGCGGCGGCAGCGAAGATGGAAGACGGCGTGGCTGGCTGGGTGGGGGTGGTGGCGAGACGGCAGCAAGTTGGCGGCGGTGGTGGTGGTGACGGTGAGGGAAAAATGGTCCTAACACTGTTATATTTTAGGTCAATGGGTATTTCAATCATTTTATATGCGGTCAACGACGGTCAATGCCGGAAGTGATGTCTTAGGGTTATATAGGCACTTATGTCAACTAGTTAGAGTTGTTTTGGCACAAAAAATTGTCTGGTGTTTATATTGACACTTAGTCAAGTAGGTAGGATATTGGTATTTATTATCCTAAGAAAGGAAATTAAAAAATTTGGAAGCAGCTAATCCACATCAAAGCATCCAGCAAGGACTTAAAGAGGAAGAAAATATACACATTACACATTTGAAGGCTGTCTTCCTGCATCTGACTATTCAGAAGACAATTCTTCCAGATATATCAATGGCCGAATCTGAGGAAGCAATGCAAACAAAACAAAACAGCTCAATAATGAATCAGCTCCAGATATGTCTTTATTCCATTTTGCCGATCTTGTATTGTTGCTGCTGCCATTAGAGCAGTAAAACCTTCAAGGCTGAGACATTAAAACAAAACAATGATCAGTTAAAGACACTATGAGGCATTCAGGGTATGAAAACCTATTGCTTACAAAAATTAAAAACACAAATGGAGCAAGAAGAGTGACAGCAATCACAAACTAACTCATGAATAGAATATAGAGTGATCGATGTAACCTGCTCATCAACATCATCATCATCACATAAGTATGAAGGAGCGAACCTCCGCCATTGAACTTGATGGCGCTCTGCCATATGATGACGACAGAAGCATGTCCCTTGTTGAGATATTTGCCATTCAGATTGATGTAACCTGCTCATCAATATCATCCCTTGTTGACAGAGGCATCAAGTGTGATTTGACATTCAGATTGTCCATATGCCCCAAGTTGAGATATTTTTTTCAAGTTGGTCTCCAGACTCTGCACTACTATCAGCTTAAATTTCCACCATCTGCATCCAACAAATTATCATCTGCATCCAGGCACTTGTTCCCTTCATCATTTTCATGATTTTAATTTGCAGCTTTATCTAATTCAATAATCACTCAAAAATCTCATCCAATCAGCAAACTTTATCGGAGAGGATTCTCAAAACCATTTCAGTGATTGAATTAGAGCAAAACAAAAAGAAAAATGAAAATCAAGGAAAAAGCTGACGCCTTTAACAGCTGAGGTGTACAGAGTACGTCACTTACGACAAATATCATATACCCAACGCACAACTCCTAAAATGAAGGATAACATATCGAAAATCAATAAATTACACATATGGAGGGAAATTAACGAGCAGCCAGTGACAATCAGCAGAAATCAGAGATGATAAAGCAAGAAAGGCAGTTACAAAACGGCGTCGGCAGCACAATATAAGCATAAAATGGAGTAAAAACAGCAGATTAGATTAAATAAGTAGGCAAATAGATGAAAGCAGAGGGGACAAAGCAGAGAGGAGGATGGAAGGCTGAAGGCGTGCAACCAGCGACTGTACCTAAACCTTCTCATTCTGAAATTGTTCGCTCATTTAGTATTAGGACAGATTTTGTAACTGGTTCAAAGACTATTTTGTAACTAGCAGAATCAGCAGAGTCAGTAACTTCTGGCGAGGCGTCGTGCTTCAGCTCACTCGCAAGAGAAAAGTTTACAAAGACTCCTACAGGGAAAAGGCAATCACTACAGATCATCATCAATAAAAGAATTGAGCTGAACAACATATATAATGAGGGGCTCACCATCAGGGCAAGAAAAGGAAAGCTGCTGCCATTAAGCTTCCCGGCTGCACTTTTGAACAGATCAGATCATTTCCACAGCCCTTCTTGAATAGTGTCTGGGCAGATTTGCTGCATTCGCCAGAATTATCCAACCACGAAACACCACCCGAGCCGCTACAATTTCATCTAGACTTGTACTTGACTTGAGTAGCTTTTTGTGGTAATGCTGTCTGACTGGGTATTCCTCTGAGCATTCTCCCAATCTGGATATAAACAAAGGTATTACGTATATACTTAATGAAAAACAATCAACTCCAAAAAATACCATGTCCATCAAAGTACCAATGGAAAAAGGGTAGAAGAGAAAACTACTCCCTGCGTGGGAATTAATATTTGTTTACAAAAATGGAAACAACAATTGGCCCAATCCCTCTGAAAGCATAATTCCAGCTCTCTGAAGAGCTTATCTACAGAAAACTGAGCTACAGAAACACAAAAAATGCTGGACCAAAACAAGGAAAAAGATCAACAGATCACAGAAACCAACTCTTGTTCAACTCAAGATACACAAGCTAACAAACAAAAAGAGAGAATACTCAACTCATGTGCAGTAATCCACACACCTCCATAGAATCTGATGTCCAACCTCGTTATTGTAATACATGAAATGATCATGGCAGGACAAGTAGTTCTAAAGTAAACAAAAATCTGGAACTTCCTCTTTTCTTAACTCAAAAATTTCCACCAGCGCTGCAACGGTTGCAAGATAACAACTTCCTAAAGCAGCAGCAGCAGAAGAAGCAACAACAGCAGCGCACAGAACAAGGGAAGAGAGAGAATACACAAACTTCCATATCCATCATCACATTTCTCCAATAAAAGACTCCCTACAACAACAAAAATTTACAGAAATCAACAATCCGAAAAAAACGGTTGATGAAGGGAACAACTAAACATGGGGAACCAGAGAACTGAGCAGAGATGTTCTAGAAACATAGGGAAACACATAAGAAAAGGAAACTTCTCCATAAATACTCATGAGTCACAATACCTCTTAGGTATCTATAACCTAAATTCCATAAGATGGATTGGAAAGTAGCCTAAGCAGCAATGAATTCAAGAATCAGTAGGATTCTACATGCAATTGTCATTCAGATAATATATCGAACAAGTTGAGGGCTATAACAAATGTATCAACCTCAAAGTCCATCCGGATACCGGTATATGAGCGCAGAGTCCAGACTATCCTGCATAATAGCTTTTTTGTGCAAACTTGTTACAAGAACCTTAAAAAATCAAGTGAATGAACCTAACTTACATCAACTAATATGGCCAGTGTTATAGATGAAAAGAATATCACCTGCCTCAATTGGTTGTAATCTCTAGCTTAATAAAGTAACATAAAACTTACCAGTTTTGGAAGTCTGAATTTGTCAAAGACAAACACAAAACAAGATAGAGAGAAAATAGGAAAATAAAACAACATTAGCAATTTTGTGTTTGAGCAGATTTATCCACCACACAACCAGCTCTTTCGCTAGGAGAAATGAGCACAACTGCCAAACACGACATACACTATTACATAGACAGCTGAGTTTCTATAAGGCTCAGCCGGAATCTAGAAATTTATTCGAATAAGTCATTGTAACTCTTAAAATCAACAAGAATGGTAAACCAGAAAGAGATCAAAAGTGTTCAGAAAAAATGCAACTACCTTTTAATATTCAAGTTTATTTTCTGTAGATTTGAAATCATCAAAGCTAGTCCTTTGACAAAGAGTATCACCTTGATTTGTGATCATTGAACACTATGAATCACTATAACCAAAAAATCATAGAAATAAACAACACAATTATAATCCAGTGCAGGCAGCTGATTCAAGAAAATGCTGGACTTCATTGTTCTTTGTGGTTGGTAACCAATTAACTTTAGTCCACAAGCAACACGAAATTATTCAAAGCTAGTGGTTTCACAAACAGCATCACCCATAGAGTGGTGAGCAACACCCAAATGATGAAAAGGTTGTTTCTTTTTATGATTTATGTGGTTAGCAGGGGATTAAGTTGAGTGGAGAGACATGTAAATAAAGAAGGAAGATATGAATAAAAGTGAAATGTAGTTATTAGTTATAGAGCGATGAATGAATGAATGAATGTGTTACAACAACATAACAAACGACAAAAAAACAAAGCATTTCTAAGAAAAACTCAAATTCTGATCTAATGACTAAGATTCTGATCTAAGAACTCAACCCAACGATCTTCCAATTGGGGCCAGCGAACAGTAGCGACTTCCAACTCGGGCCATCTTAGAGAACAGACATTCTCATTCAGAAAATCATCCAAAGAGAAATCATCGGCATTAACCCTTATTTTGTGTTTGTTGGAATGTTTCTTGAAATTCTTCTTCTTTCCGCGCAAACTTCCAACTCCCTCTCTTTGCTTCTTGGAAATACCAACGATGGCCGGCGATTCAGACAAGTTCAAGCCCATCATCTTCTTCTGCAGGTTAGCCATCGATTCTTGGGTTTTGTGATGAAATCGACGCCTTCTAACACCACCAACATCAGGGATCTCCAACATCATCTCCATCTTCTTCTTCTTCTTTTGAATGTGAGGGAGACAGAGGCTTGGATCATAGGAAATTCAGTATTGAGAGAGAGAGGAAATTGTTTCAGTATTGTGAGGGAGACAGAGGTTTCGGGTTGAGGAAATTGTTAAGGGTTGATGAAATGCCTATCTATATATAGAGAGGGGCTTACTAGGGTTTACAGAAGTCCCCCCAATTCAGCCGTTGGATTTTGGAGCCCCTGGATAGCCCCACCCGCCCAAGTAATTTTTGACATTGGAACCCCTTGACACGTTTTGCAACAAACTATGGGGGATTTCTGCTTTTCATCCCCCATGTTCCTTTTATTTTCAAAATCTCCCAAAGGGCCTTTCTTTTTTCTTTTTTCCCCACAAAATTTTTAAATGACTCATATTTATGCTAATTTTGATCCCTTTAACATTTCTAATTTATTGGACTTTTAAATTTCTACCACTCTTTGCATATAAAAAATTGTATCGTGACTTGTAAAGAAAAGTTGAATCCGTCTCTTGAAGACGGTCTTTCCATAAGTCACGGAATGACTAAGGTTTAAAGTGTAAATTAGAAGAAATCAAGATAAAATGTTCGGGTTGCATGAATCGGGTTATAACTACTACACGCTGCATAATAAAATTTTAATATTGCAACTAAAACCTTTTACCTTTTATTATTCCAAAGAAAATTCGTTTTTCCATAAGCCTATGGAAAGACGGTCTTTCCCAAAACTTTTGTCTTATTTCCAAGGTAAAAATTATTTAGTTTTCATTCAATAAAAAAGGTTACAAAGTGTAATCAAACAGTTTAACCTTTTCTTGATTGGTGAGGATACATTAAGCAGGGCTGTTAAACAAATGGAAAATCAATAATCAGTCAAAATCGAAGCGGAATTAAATGAAGAAAATGATATTCACTCTAACCAGATAATCGGTAAGATATTTCATTATACATTAATTAATTTCATTCCAAAAATAAAATAACTCATTAAACTTTGGGTCTTGATCACAAGTCAAATAGGCTCTGTCTGACAGAGTTGTGCTTATAAGCAAAACTGATTTATTTTGAAAGTAGGGGGAGACCAGGTTTTGCTTTTCCCAAAAATAACTTTTGTTTTCACAATAAACTATTCTTTAACACTTTATTAAATATTAAAAAGTATTTTGGTTAAAAACTCTGCCAAACAGAGGAGTGAAATCCTAAAGTTGAGTGAAATGAACACTTTTGTATCCAAAATCCCATTATTCTTGTAGTGAAAGTTAATAATGAATATCATACAAAACTATCTCAGGCTTTTCAGCCCAGTTGGATATAGGACAAGTCTACAAAGTCTAATTATAAAATAATAGTAAGGCAAATAAACACACAGCCCATTTCCAAGCCCAAATAGAGGGTATTCCTATCCAACCAAAATGTGCAGCAATTACAAAGAGTTCGTTAATTATTATTAATTTTGAGTTGAGTTGTGAATGGATAAGTTCAATTAAAAATTTTATTAAAAAAATTAATTCAGTAAATTAAATAAGGTAACTTATACGTGAAATGCAAATTATTTGTAAAAACTTGTAACTGATTTATTGTAATGAAGCTAACAGATAAAGTGTTACAAATTTAAATAATTAAGTATATAATGGTTACCAAACATCTAGCAGGCCGTCAAGTCAAGCATGGACTTACTCGACCCGTGCTTTAGATTAGCCTATATGAATTATCTTTTCAATAATATAAATATCTCGCGAGACTATCGAGTCAAGCATAGATTTACTTGACTCGTGCTTTAAATAAATATATCTCAATTATCTTTTCGATAAAATAAGTATAATATCCGTGTTTGAACTAAAGGGGCGAGAAATTTCCACGTGACTTACAAATTAAGAGAGGAGCGGAAATTTGATTCCTCATTACACTTGGTCGAGCACAGTATTCTGACCAGTTAAGTTAAAATAATGGCGTGGGTGTGAATATGAGTAGGAAACATGTCACGAACCTTACAGATTCATTATGGTAACAGGTATGGAGAAACATGGAATTTTATTTGCTTCTTTCTATCCAGTTGAACAGACAAAGGTTTAAGATTCTACTTTAATTTTGACTTTCTGCTAATTAAGTCGTAGGAACTGGCGGCAATCTAGTCAGATTGATTAGACGGGAATGGCGCCACCTTTGAATTTAAGTGCCTTTATTATTCCTTTAGTCTTCATTTTTCTAAGGATTCATCGAATATTAATTTATGTCAAACTGACACAAAACCTGTATTGATTGGGCAAATTTCAGCGCGAATCACCTCGAAAATAGTCAAAGTATCTCTGCTTAGTTTTTAAAAAAGAGAGAGGATGGCTAACAATAATTCTACGATTATATCCACACTTAATTTGATTTCTAAGGTTATGTAGCACTTATTTAAAAAAATTGGAGTTGGATCGTAATTTTTTAAACAACTCTCAAAATCACAACAAACAAAAGACGAGCGATATTATCCGGTGAAGTATTGTCCCACGAAATCCATCCCAAGGATGAACATTCAAAGATTTTGTGATTTCGGTGGCTGCAATTCAGTCGAGCTTTCTCCCGACACATTCGTCTAGATACAGTCAAATATGACGTCACTGGGGATGGTCAGAGAGGGGATTAGCTGCAAATGTCTCTATGCATCTCCAATAGCCGTGTCTAGATCATTGGGATGGTTGATGATGGAGACTCTATTTGGTCGGTAAAATGAAGCCTTTGACGCCTTTATTTTTGTTTTCGTTGCCATGGATCGATTTCCTACGATTGGTGTTGGCGGCGAGCAACGGTGGCGTATCAGTGGAAGCTTGGCATCGATAGTGTCGATAGCGATTTCGGAAGAACGGAAAACATGGAAGAATGGAATGAGGAAGACGAAGACGCAACCAGAGAGTGCAAATTGATATTAGTGTTTGAAGATTTCGGAGAGTCAAACCAGACATATTATTTATTTTTATTTATTTAATTAGAAGGACATTTTGATTATTTTCAACAATCCCAACAAAGACCGGCGAGTTCATGGTCATTTTGACAATTTTCAAAAATAGTCATTTTATAATTAACATAATTAATAGGATGATTTTTTTGTTTATCGCAATGGAGCATCCTATAATTATGAATATCTTTTAGAACATATCTTGAAACATAAATAAATTATAATTAACTTAAGTTATAAAAATAATACTTTTCATGATTGATTTAACTGTCCGACGATATAATAGAAGACACTCATAACTTAAATACGCCCTCAATAAAGTTACTCTTTATTTACTTGATGTGATATTCAAATCCACAATCTTATAATAGTGTTATTCATTTTCAACCGACATCATTGGATGCCATAAAATAACATCATAATCCATTAAAAAAATTCTCACTATTATAAAATAATTTTGTTACAGGAGGCTCAAACCAAGAGGTTGAAAGGTAGCTAGGATGCATAATGTCCTCTAACCATATAAAACGAGTGTGCTTCAACCAAGCTTTCGTTTTCAGTCCAACGTGTTTAGTTGTAAGCAGCAGAAGTGGCTACTGTTTTTTTTAATTAAGCAACCAAATTACATAACCCTAATCTATAAGCTAATGAGGAGACACCGCCATTGGATTTATTGAAACTCAGTGGGGCATAAAACACTATCCATTTGAATAGTTAGGGACACCCTCCTAAAAACATCCAAATGTTACACCACCATTGAACCGCTGTCACCGAAATCGGAATTATCACGATCTCACCATCATCGACCACCTGCAGCCTGGGAAACCACAGTGGGGACCACCAACACGGTCCCATGACACAAGATGGTTTCCATAAAAAAATTACTCTAATATTCACAATTCTTGATGAGGATGTGTATTAAACCCTGAACCTCTCAATTATATAGAGTGTGGATCATCACTGAACTAGGCCCAATTCACAGTAGTAGCTGCTGGTTAGAAAACTGATGTTAACCATTGATAGAGGAGCGGGAGCGGGAGCGGGAGCAGGAGCAATGAGCACCTATACATGATATTGATACCTTATCCTTTGGATTTTAATGGCATGGAGTTGGCCATTTTGTCTGCTACAAAAAGTGTTGGATCATGCACTTTAAGTTTGATTTGAACCAGAACAAATAGTTTTATAATTCTCAATTATTTCATAAATCTCAATATAATTTTTTTAAATTTTTATACTAGTATATATAAGATTTTGATTTGTTTTAAAGTTTTGGTTAATTTTGGTCGACGTTGATTTTAGTGGATAGATTGAAATACGTTTCACAAATTTTTAAAATTTATTTGAAAAAAAGAAATGTTTGAATAATCCCCAGTTCAAGTATAAATGCAGATAAGATCCATGTACAAAACTTTAAAAGTCCATATACACTCTAGAATTTACAATCCCGTTATTGACGACTGCCATTTAATCTGTCGGATCCAAACCTCGCCTTCAGTACCAATGTCGCTAGCTTTGGGATTCGTGAATCTCGCCGTTCCATGAAATCAAGGAGAATTTGTCAGAATAGAAGGATTGGGGTTGTGAAGCAACGGTGACGGCCACTGTGGAGGACGGTAGAGAAGGTGTTACAGAGCGTACAAAAGGATTGTAAAGCGAATGAAGATGAATATAGGAGGTGTTATAGCGACGATAAAACTCTAAAAAAAATTCAATACAATTTCTTTCAAACTTGAATTACACTCGCATCACACTATCTCGGTCTCACCCAGTAAACCTCCAATTTAAACCTCCTTTTCCTTCTATTATTCACCCAGTCCCGGGTTTCTCTTCACTGAACCTTCACCCATTAATGAACTCTTCGTTCGACATGCACGTTTGATAAATGCGATCAACATACAGTAAAAACGTATAAAAATTAAAATATACCCCAGGACTCTTATTATTAATAGAACTTCAAAAAAATACCTCCGTCCCAGGAAAAATGACATATTTTGGTTTTTAAAAGTCAACTTAATTGATTTTTAATATTTTTATTTACGCGTGTTAAAAAAATATGAAAATAATAATAATTTAAAAATGATAAATTTTTGGAAAAGACGGTCTTTTCATGGGCATATGGAAAGACGAGCTTGAAATAGAATCATAGAAAGGTAAAAAGTTTTAGTTGCAATATTAAAAATTTATTATGCAACATGTAATAGTTAAAAAGTTTATGACCCAATTAATGCAACCCGAAAATATTATCTTAATTTCTTCTAATTTGCAGTTTGAACCTTGGTCTTTTCATAACTTATGGAAAGACCGTCTTTCAAGAGACGAACTCTTTAAAAATATATATTATGATAAATCCAACAACATAACCTAATAATAGTCTTGTATATATAATAGTAAAATTTAATTATCGAAATTGACTCAATTTGACTTTCAAAAGTTAAAATGTATCATTTTCACTGGAATAAA
>JAUOBV010361097.1:0-10730 GCA_032360425.1 Rubia occidens | reverse complement strand
GTGTTGGCACGAGGCTGCTTGTGAATAAGGTCTTGTTTCCCTAGTTTCTCCTTTTTTTAAAAGCTTTGTCACCCAACAAGTTCTATTTCCTTTCAACTTCAAAACACGAGATTTGAACTCAAACTTATCAATCATCAAGAGTTTCACCCAAAGATCCATTTTCACACACAAAAACATACAAATTCTATCTACCGAAAAACATCAAAACAAAGCAAGAAAGAGCACCGCATATTTATTGTCGTCCTCACGAAATTTTTTCCATGTATTTCAATAAAAAATAACCTACCATTGGGTCTCCGAAGTCGCCATCGGCAACTCCACCCATGATGACATCTTTGTGGTGAGGTCTCCACAAAGTGCCATCCTTACCTTTAAGCAGTTTGCTCGCCATAGAAATTGAATGTCCATACCTAGCCAATGTTGAGTCCTTAGGAGGTGTTCATGGAGGTTTTATATCCTTTCCGATCTCCACTAGCCATTGCATGTTAGTTAGAATAGAACAAAATCCAAGATAAACATGTCATCACTAACATCATGCAATGCATAAGTCTCAATAACATGATCATTGCAATTTAAGTGTAAAGTATGATTCCCTTCATCACCCTTATCATCATCAAAAATCTCATTTAGGAAATCATTTTCATTATCATCTCATCCAGGCAATCATCATCATCAATCATGCAAGGGTTGTTACATTGAGCAAGTTTATCATGCAAAGTTATGCATTTTCACATAAGATGGGGAATAACTGAATTATGCTTAGATTTATAAATATCAAATCCCATCATATCAATGGCATCCTCTGGGTTAGTGTCCCTAAATTAACATCTATCTTAGTCTTTGACATTTTCAGAAAAGGTCTCCCTAATATAATTGAGGGCACACCACCATCGTGCACTGCGTCAAGGACTTAGAAGTTCGGAGGAAATGCTAAATTTCCTACCCTAATCATTACATCCTTAACTAAACCTTGAGAGTAGCTTGGGAGTGATCTGCTAACTACACAAATACCCTAGTTTCATCAAACTCACCTAACTCTAGGTATTCATAAAGGCTAGAAAGGATCACATTGATAGATTCTCCTAAGTCAATCATAGCATTTTTTACCAATTTTCCACCTAAGGAGATAAGAATTTAAAACATCCCGAGGCACATTTCTTAGGAAAGTTCTTATGATTTAAAGTAGCCACTTCCAATATTTTCAATTTTCCTACTTTCCTAATTGGTTTATTCCTCTTCTTGGTACATTCAAATTTCAAGAATTTAGCATAAGAGGGAACATTCTCAATCAAATCCAAAATTGGAAAGCTAACCTCCGCATTCTCAAAGATTTTTCGAATATGTGTATCGTCGGTTGACACCTTCGGCCTTCCCCTAACTGCACTAGGGAAAGGTAGTAGAGGATTCACCTCCACCTTGAGTGTGGAAACCTCTTTGATGAGCTCCTTCTCTACAACCATCAAGTCGTCCTCTTGCAAGGTTTCCTTCTTGGGCTCACGCACTTCCTTCTCGCTCCTTTGCTTCAATGCACTCACAATTCTTAGATTGCTCACCAGTTGGGAAGGGATCTTATCAGACTCTTTAGCCTCAAGTTGGCTCATTGAGGTAGCGATTTACCCGACTTGGATTTCAAGATTTTTTATGATTGAAAAGCCCTAGTCACAAGATTTGTAATCTCACACCTTGTTCACTCCACAAACACATATTGTTTCTTAGCCAATTGGAAAATAACCTCCCAGATTTCTTCATGATCCAACTTGTATAGAGAGGTGTTGTTATTGGAAAATAACCTCCCGCCTTGATTTTACCCTTGAACTTGATTCTCCTCGTGTAAATGGAAGTTGGGGTGATCGCGGTATCGAGGATTAAAGGTATTTTCATTAGGATATTGTCTATCTCCATCTTGGTTCCCTCGGAACCCTTATTGTTGCCCCCAAGCAAAGTGTTGCCTATTTCCACCATTGAAATCCAACGCTTTCACCTGTTCAAAATCTTCCACCACTAGTGGATAAGTTTCGGTAGGACGATCAAACCTACATATGCAGCAAACCTTGACTTGGTGAACTCTCCCCTTTATAAGTTCCTTCATCATAGATGCAAGCGCTTGAACTCTCTCTTCAAATTTGGGAGATTGATCTGGCTTATCCATTGTCTCCACTTGGGATCTAGAACCAAATTTCCTTGTCCCATTGGCCATTTGTTCAAAAAGTTCCATTGCATCTCTCGGATTATTTTTGGCAATCGAACTGTTTTATATGGCGTTCACCATTCTCATAGAGTTCACCATTCTAGTTTATGGTTCACCACCCTCCTTGAACGGATGAAAATGATAGCTCGCGAATAAACTCTTAAATATCTCCCAATACTTATAAAGGGATTCATTTTCAAATTGGAATATTTTTGTAGAGCTATTTTTTTAGACCTGCAGACTTGGAAACCAGAAAATACTTTTCAAGGAACCTCTGCTCATTTCCATCCAAGAAGTGATGCATTCGGATGGAATGTAATATAACCAATCTTGGGTTGCGTCTCCTAACGAGAAAAGAAAGGATCTCAAATTTTAGTCTTCTTCTGAAACTCCAGGTTGCTTTTATATTGGAGCATACTAGGTGAAACTCTAACAAGTGCTTGTTCGGGTCTTCACCCGCCATTTCATGGAAAGTTGGCAAACATTGGATCATGCCGCTCTAGAGCTCACAAGTCACATTCGGTGGCAAAGGTGGGAATACAATACATAGGGTTTAATTCTTCAAGTTAGGAGCCATCAACTCCCTAAGTGTGCAACTGCCCTCCGCCATTTCTATGGTCTCTTCAACTATAAAAATGAGCTCTTGTGGAACCCCTACTCTATCCCTCCTCTTCCTTCTTCTCTGATTACCCACATTTTCCGTTAGATAGTTTGGAGTTCCTAGATTCGTGGCACGGTTATTTACCATAAAATAGGAGCTAAAAATACCCAACTAAGAAGAAACACTTTCACAAGGGTTAGAAGTACACTATTCACTATCACAAAGGCTCAACAGCAAAAACCAACTCAAGAAAAAAACCCAGAAACTACTCAACTAACAAGCTATTCAAGTTAACCACTGGACCTTTAGACTAGCATCCTCGACAGCGGTGCCAAAATTTGACTTGCCTCCTCCCGATGTCACTAATAAAGAACCTTTTTCACGTGAAATCTACTAACTTGAGAGGAGGCTACGATTTAAGGGTCAAAGATTAAAAAATATAATGTTTCTCCCGTTGCTACTACTATACTACCTATGGGGTAGATAGTGGAAAGACCGCGGTCATCCACAGAGAGGTTAGGAATCTAAAATTGAATTACACACAGCCGCAATTGGGTCGTCAATCTGATCACGTGTCAGGAATTGCTAATGTTGCAAAACAAGTTTTTGGCGGGGTTTTAATCAAACAATTACGAACACGTGAAAGCAAAAAAGAGTAAAACTTTATCAAAATAGAACTTGGGGAATATTTGTGTAACACAATCGGTGTTATGTGTTGATATTAGCTAGATTCAATCACCTTCAAGATATATAAACCTATCTTAGTTTTTATGACACGTAGTGTGGTCAATGGTCAACACTTCCCCATTCCTGTCACTAAAGGTGCGTTCATTTTCTTCCATCGTTACCGCCTCTGCAATTAGGGGAGTGCAATAATGATCCTACATGTTGTGCAGATCTTAATCTCCCCCATATGATTACGTCCCAGGCACTCCATTACGAATGCTTCTCCCTAGGCTTACAAAGGCCAAGAGATAGGCACCTTATCGATAGCTCTAAGGTTGTGACTCACGTTAACGTAGTTTACTACTAAAGCTTTCTCTATCTTTAACCCTTTGGATAATTTTCCGGCTAAGACTAGTGTATGATCGATAGTAACTTTGACTCGGTAACCACATGTACAGAACCATACGGTCCCGAACTATCCTTACCCCAAGAACATCTAGGTTTCCCTCCCGGAGGGGTATCGATAAGTGCACCAATATAAAATTAGACTATGGTGTGTGCCAATCTTAGTGTGACAATCATGCAATTGATAAGAATATGAAGAGCAAGAAAATATAATAATCATAAGCACATAAAGATAAGTAGATCTATAAAATCTCCCAAAACAAACACCAAATTATGATTACAAATATAAACCCCAAAATAATTAACTACTCTCTAAGTATTGAACCTAAATATTTCATTGTATTCAATGTCTTTAGGAAAATTTAAAAAAATAAGAGAAAAAATAAGAGAAAAAATAAGAGTTATTTTCTCTTCCTACCTACTCTTAGGATTCTAAAATGAACAAAACTTCCTAGAAAATATAGGCTCCTGTATATAGTAATAGGGAATTGTGCCTTGAAAAATGCCAAAAATAGGGAAAAACCCCTAGTTGCCTAAAATGGCACAGACCTTGCAGCCAAGCGTGGTCGTGCCAGCTGGGGGCCAACATGGCCCATGTCACTTGGCATGGCCATACCGGTTGGTTCTTACATGGGCCGATTGTGTCTGTCATTGACTCTGCCGATGAATGTGGCCTATCAGTTGTCCTCCTCTTTTGAAATTCTAATGTTTGTGCCCATGTAGTTTAGCTCAGACCATCGGCTGGAACCACTTCATGAGCATTTGAACAGCACGGGCAGTGTGAATTCTAGCAGACCATCGGTTGGGAGTTTTTTCTGAGAAAAATGGTGGCACGGTCGTGTTGCTCTTTGCACTTCATGGGCTGGTATTTGAATATTGGAACTAAAATGATACGGGCCATGTAAAAAGGCATGGTCTGTGTCCATACTTACCCTCATAAAAGTTTGGGGTGGCATGTGTTATGTTACACCAAGCATCTCATGCCAGGATGTTGTGGAACTGCTGTGCTTGAAAGTATAGTCTGTGGCGGGTGCCTCTGGCATGCCCGTGTTGGTTGGTGCCTGCCAGCTGGTGTCGTCGTGCTGTTTTGAGAATGTTAAACTTTGACTCCACCTTTTCCCTGTTCAATTCTATTATTTCCATGTTTTTGGGTTCGTGGCCTTCTGTCTATTACCATCCTTACGAATGGTCTTCATCTACTACCATCCTTGCGAATGGCTTTCAAATATCTACTACCACCCTTACGGATGGCCATCTACAAACTATGCTGAAGTTCTTAAGAACAACCTACTAGTAAGCTGACAAAAGAAGATCTAGTTGTTCATGAGGACAAAGTGTCCATCAGATCCAATTAAGTCTACAAAACTCGAGATTTAGATAAGAAAAACAACAACGGTCATCTAAACCCTTTGTAATGTAAACCTAACTAAAATTAGTAATCAATCAAACAAAACATAATAAAAATGTGTGAAATGCATTGGTTAACATATGCATAAAGGTGGAAATCAATTGTGGTGGCGGTGGGGTGGAAAGGGGGCTAAAGTGGTGGGAATCGATGGTAGTTAGTGAGGAGAAGAGGGTGCCAGTGGTACTGGTGCTAGAGTTTAGGGCTGGTGGTGGTAGTGCTAGGTAACGGGCCTAGGTGAGGAGGAAGGCAGTTGGTGGTACTAGGTGGGGCGACGACCAAACATCGCCATGCTACCTCGTGCTCCGTTCGAGTTCCTCTTCACCGGTGGGACCATGTTGGGATACAGCTCCGATTCGATCACTCTCTTGTCTGAAAACTTCTCATCAGATTTGAGTTCTTGATCTTTCTCCCAACTGCTCACCAGAGATATGACGTCCCCTCATTGTAAGCTTTTGTTTATTAGCAACCATGATTATGGAAATTCCGAGAATCAGAGCTTCGGAGATAGGAGTGAAAAGTGTTCTTCTGAGTATAAGCTATATAGGCCGGAGGATTTAGTTTTGGCTCAATCTCCCGCATTCACGTTTCCTTTGAGATTGAGCCCTTTTGGGTTCCTCAATTTATCTGGGTTTCTCTGGCTGCAATTGTGAGGTGACGGGAGAGCAATAGAGCAGCGGTGGTGGTGGTGGAGGTGGCGGAGCAGCGGGGGCGATGGTTTTGGAGATCATGAAAAAGAAGAAGTCTAGATTATTTTTATCATTAAATTTTTAGTTTTAAGAATAGGGGTATTTTAGTCTTTTTAGGTTAAGTCAATTCTGAAAAATGCCAAGTCAATGTCGGAATAGTGTGAAAAGGTTATATCGGAACATTTACTGAAAAACTTAGGGCTAGAATCACACATTCAGATTTTACAGAGTTACATTTGCATTTTCAGAAAATAATATGATTACTTTTATATTTTCCATCTAATATAAGACTATATCTTTTAAAGTATCATTTTGTATATTTTGCTCTAATTCATACAAGTGTGCTCATAAAATGTTTCTTAATTATTATATATTAATGTAATCATTTATGTATTAGATTTTCATACGAATATAAAAGGTAATTGATGTTTATTGAACGTTAAATACCAGTTGATTACAGAGAGTCTAAATAATAACGTAGAACTATTTTTAAATGTATTAAGTAAATTTGAAAATTAAATGAACATTAGTGTCGATAGAAAGATAACTAATGCTTTATTAGATAAAATCAACATACTTATGTAGAGAATGTGGATATAAACTTATAGTCAGGTGTTAAGATATGATTTTAAAAAATAAAATAAAGCTAATCGAGTGTTTAATTGTAGAAACTCAACCAACGATTAAATAGATAAGATGAATATAGTTAAATAGGAATGCACTAATTAGTAAAATAAACTAAGCTGATTCTAAAAGTCAAGTTGAAGTTAATTAAATGAAGTTCCCAATACTAATGTATATAACTAATTTTGAAAACATAGTTATAAGAATTCGTCTCTTGAAAGACGGTCTTTCCATAAATCATGGAAATACCAAGGTTTAAAGCGTAAATTAGAAGAAATGAAGATAAAATTTTCGAGATGAATTAATCGGTTTATAAACTTTATAACTACAACATGTTGCATAATAAACTTTTAATATTGCAACTAAGACCTTTTATATTTACTATTCTAATTAAACCTAATTTTTTCATAAACTTATGGAAAGACGGTCTTTTCCAAGACTTTGCCTAGTTATAAAAGGTCAACTAACATTTAATCACACAAAATCAATCTTAGTCATAACAAAATGCAGTAAATTATTTACACACACTTATGAGATTAAAGGTGGATTTTATTTATTTATTTGTAACCTGATAACATGATATACATCATATGAAGTCATAACATAATTTATTATAAAAATAAATGCACAAGTACAAGATAAATCTATAGTGTATATATATATATATATTAAAAGAGATCATTGTTGCCACATGTCACTCACACAAAATTCCATGTCATTTAAAAAAAATGTAATCTATAGTTATAGTTTAAAAGGTTTAGTTTCCAATGTATTCTCTTGAAAAGTGAAAACGTTAAGAAGCAATGGAGCATTAATTGCAGCCTTAATGGATTGAAGAAAAAAGACTATTATTATAAGAAGGGTACCCTTATAAGAATCCACATTGAAAAGGTAGAAGAAGAAAGAGGGAACTGCAAGCTATATATTAAAAGTACAAATGCGTAAAAGGTAAACAAGTCGAGCAGATTGAAATTTCTTGAGTTTGACATTGAGCTCGCCTTGAGTTCGATTAAGTGTATAAAATATTGAATCGATCTCGATATTAAGTAAAATTAATTTGGCTCGTGTTTAAGGTCGAACTCGAGCCATGGCTAAATACACGTTGTATATATATTATAAGATATCATATTCAATATATTGAATATATATTGTGTTGTTCGATAAGCACGACAGTTTCACGAACAATATTAGTTGAACTCAAGATCAATCTCAAAAACTATACAATTTTGACTCGAGCTACATTGCACTTCGGAAGGTGCTTTTCTGGGGTCTTTCAAGTGGGATGACAACGTAATTATTTGTTTGTTTTGAGGTAATTTCTCTTGGAGTCTGTGCTTGCGACCACTGCCCAATCAAAATATTTTTATTGGCTTATATTTTTTGAACTAATTGTAATTTTTTTATTTTGGTGATTCATATTGTGAAAATGTTATATTAAAGATATAATATTTTTATTAAAATGTATATTACTTTATTCAAAATTACGGTGTTTAGAAAAAGTACCACAATTATAAATATACCACTTTTTGTTTAATTCTTCAAGCATTCAGTAACTTCTGAAAGAGTATGTCCTATGATAGGCGACCTCTCCATAAAATATGGATAATACAGTGTGTGTTTTTACTTATACATTATATTTGTTACGCTAAGTATTGAATTTTTAAATTTAAATAAAATATTTTTAAAGTTAAATATTTTGCTTTTTACATAATACATATTATAATTTCACACTAAAGTATGCCTTATTACATGTTTCAACTTATGAAGTACAATGTTTAAATTTAAAAAATATTTTCCTAGTTAAAAAAATGTCTATCCATAAGTTTATGGATATACCAACTTTCCTGAAACTTCCTCTGATAAAATGGATTATATAGTATTCAATAAATACAACTTTTAGTAACTCATGAAAATACAATCTTTTATGTAATTATTTGTAGAGTATTCATTGTTTAGTTTGGATTAGATATAAAAACATAATATTGAGTTTTTTTAAGGATTTTTTTAAAATAAAATTTATTTTTATAATACCATCTAATTATTGATCAGTTATCGATTATATGTACTTTTTACTGGTTCGATCCGTCTTCCAAATTTGATGATACATGGGCCTCGACCCTTCGAGGCCTGCGAGCTTCGAGCCAGGGAAAGCATCCAAGGTCCAACCCCATAAAGGGACGTGTGATCCAATCCTAATTAAGGACGTTGCTGATTCCTACAAGGAAGCTATCTCATGTATACCAATTATACTCGAACTATTATACGAATCAAACAAGGGAAAGGGGGTCAAACCCTAGAGAATATCGGATTCTCACCTCTATAAATACACAGGTTTGGTACACCTTAGATTCATGATTATTACTCTGGGAAAAAGGCTTATACTAACTTAAGCATCAGAGTATTTACCCCCCGGACACCGGGGGCTTTGTCTTGCAGATCGGACGTGATTCAGGGATCACGACGAGAGATATACTTCGGTGAATACTCGGCATCATCAGGCACATAGTAGGGCCGTAGGTATGGTCATATGTGATGAAGTTTTTAAACCAAGAAATACCAATGGACGCTATAAATGAAACTACAGTGGTCTTAATTCCAAAGATTGAGAAACCGATTGAAGTTTCTCAATTCAGGGCGATCAGCCTTTACAATGTCATTTATCGCACAACAGCGAAGTGTGTATTGAATCGCTACAGAAAATCATATGGCCAGTCATCTCTGAATCCCAGAGTGCATTCGTGAAAATAGCCTAATCTCGAACAATATTCTTGTAGCTCATGAAGCCTATCATTATATCAAAGAGAAAACACTGGGGAAAAGGGGATACATGTCATTCAAATTGGACATGAGTAAAGTATTTAATTGATCGAGTCGAATGGCCCTTTCTATTGAAGGCATTAGAGGGAATGGGCTTTCAATCACAATTTATATCCCATATAGAAAGTTGTGCATCATGAGTGAAGTTCTCATTTATGCTAAATTGAAGAAACTTCGGAGACCTAAAGCCAACAAGGGGTATTAGACAAGGTGATCCTTTATCGCCATACTTATTCCTTATTCGTGGGGAAGTTCTGTCACATATGCTGCAAGAAAAGGTAAAGGATAGGAAGATATCGAGTTTGAAAATAACAAGGATTGCTTCGATCATATCTCATTTACTTTTTGTTGATGACACCCTAATTTTTGTAGAATCCACGGGAAAGGAAGTCATCCAATTGAAGCAGATTCTTCAGGACTATGAGGAGATCTCAGAACAGAAAGTAAATTTTGACAAGTCTTCCATATTGTTCAGCCCCAATGTCGATCATGGAATCAGATCCAATACTTTGGAGACTATGGGCATGGTAGAATCTATTGGACCAGAAAAATACTTAGGACTGATGACCATGTTTGGACATTCAAAACTACCATCCCTAGAACATATAAGGAATTTTTTTTTATCAAAGGTCCAAAGTTGGGAACACGAACAACTATCAAATGGTGGGAAAGAAGTGCTTATTAAAGCAGTCCTTCAAGCTATGCCCACATACACCATGTCCTATTTCAAATTACCAGATACTTTAATAGACGCAATTCACCAAACATATGCAAAATATTGGTTTGGTAGCACAAATGATAAGAAGAATATTGGAAAAAGTGGATTTCTATGTGTACTCCCAAAGGAATAAGAGGGCTGGGGTTTAAGGATTTGAAACATTTCAACAAAGTAATGCTAGGGAAACAAGTGTGGCGACTGTTAACTAATCCAGCATTGCTAATAAAGGTACGATATCACCTAAGAACCTCTATCCTAGAAGCGAATATTGGTTATCGACCATCATATGCTTCGAGATCCATCACTGCAGAATGAGATTTTTACTTCACCGAGTTAGGAAATAAGTTGGAAAAGGAAATATTATAAAAGTAAAGTCTGACTTATAGTTGCCAAGAGTTGAGGAAGAAAAACAAAACTTCCATCTTTTAGGATTACCCGTAACATGTAACGGTGGATAAGCTGTTGGGAGCAAGTGGGACTAAATGGAACTCTACTTTGATAAAGAGATTTTTAATGATGAAGAAGCAGAGTTAATTCTTACAATGCCAAAACCACATAATCAGCCGGAAGATATATTGACCTGGCGACCTACACAGGATGGTAATTACTCTGTAAAA
>JAUOBV010360671.1:0-10731 GCA_032360425.1 Rubia occidens | reverse complement strand
CATCCCTAAGCTTCATTCTTGACCTTGTCATCGGTCCAGCCATGTCACTTAGAGGATCCCAAACATAACCCTTGAATGTTTGATCAAGTTGTGGGATGTCTTCATTTATGGTGGTAGTCGTCTTGGGATCTCCATCAGTCGGAAGTGGAGGGGATCCAACCAATACACTCGCTTCTTTGTGGGGACTATCATTATCGATATCCAATGTTCCCTTAATCAGAAATTTTTACTGTTATTGGAAATATGTGGAAATGATGTTTGTAAAGAAAATGAACATTGCAAATAACCTCTCAATATATGGTGTAATGAAAATCCTCTTATCCCTCCACCCTAGGTATTTGCAAATGTAGTCAATACTCTCTTGTTTTGCACAACCAATTTCTTGTATTATTACTAGGCACATGTATCCTACCCATCCCTTCTTTTGATTACTGGTGAAAAACATATACTTGGATAATTTCATAGTATGTATTATATGTAATAAATGTCAGCGTAATTGAAATTTAACTTAGAAATAAAAATAATCAAAAAGACTCATAAGGTGTAGATCAACATCATCGCTTGATTAACTTTCTCACATCTCTACATGCCCTTAAAATCACTCCATAACACCATGATTTCTTGTTTGCATTCGAATACACATTTATTTCCCAAGAATGCATATGTTGAGTTTGGATCATGGGGCACGTACAAATGCAAGTATGTTTCTGGGGGATTTGTGCTCTTCCCAATGAATGTCTAACCCTAGTTGGTGTTGTTGGCATTGGCTTAAACATTGATTTCACCTGTTTTGGAGCTGTCTTCACCGGTTTTGGTGATGGAGGTATTGTTTCCTTCAAATGTTGATCCTTGATAATATATGCATATATAATTCTATGGGGCCAAGTAAGGAATATTCCCCGGGAATGGCCAACTTTCTTGTATTCTCTGTTTGGGACTGGCAAAGGAGCACCCATCACCAAAGGTTTCTTCAAGGAAACCCTTGAAAGACCTTCCGCAATTGGTATGGAGTTATTATGTTTCATGAACTCGTGCAAAACTCCACTGGCTACATGCAGTGACTTACCGTCAATGTCTTGATCAATGTATAGTTCTCACATACATGAACTCTGAAACACAAGCAAACCAACTCTTAAATATTAAACTAGATTCAAATTGACATAAGTTATAGAAGGATTATTAAGACCTTTTTGTAAGTTGCAAGAATGGCATCGTTGGGGTCGTTGGGTTTGAACAGTTGCCTTTCACTTGTTGGTTTTGGAACAATTGAACTGCGATTGACCTCAACATCACCGGGAGAGTGTCCTTAACCCCCCAGATGGTGGAGCCCAATCGGCCTTCAAGTCCTCTAAATTTCCCAAGAGAACGAGCTCGGTGTGTTGGACCACCCTCCTAAATTAGAATATCTTGTTGCTCAAGGCATTTTTCTTGGAGTTGGGATTTTTTTTGCAATCCATAGACTCTTGAGGGTTCTGCTCTATCCTAGGACCATATGATCCTGAAGGCTTGCCGTTGGGTCAAGAAACTACCCGGGCCCCTAACACGGCAAGGATGGTCGGATTTTTCCTTGGCTTCACAAAAGATGTTGTGTTTATCTCTTAGGATAAAAATACCTTGCAATTAGTCATTCTTCAATTTTTCCTAAGCAGAAACATAAATAGGGAAACCTTAGTTTGTTTGATATACCCTTAATATAGATAAAATGAATACCATAAGCACTTACAAAATTTATGAACACTTTTTCGACAATTTGTTTCTATTCATCCTTGTCATATGCACCTTGTTTGTTTTGTCAACCTTTGAGAAATAAATCACACCTCTCAATGTTAGTCACATTGATGGGTTGCACCGAAGCCGTTACTTCATCTTTCCTCATCCCGGCCACTATTATAATTTTCACATCTTTTTATAGATGCTCTTTCACTATATTGATTGCCGCATAACTATAGCCCCCACGACTCAATCAGTGTAGAATTTTATTCTCCCCGACAATGCATTTTTTTTTCTTCCCTTGTAACTTAGGTTAGATCTTAGTTTCAGGTTATCACTATAGAGATTGTAATCTCATTAATAACACTAATAATATTAAGTTTGCTCACTTATATTTTCACTATTCTCCAAAACACTTTGCTTGTGAATCTCCCAGCTCTCCGGTTGAATGTGCGTATGTGTTACCCATGGGTGGTCACCTTTATTATCACTAAATATGTAGTCTCTTGACAATGTTTACTTATGTTCACCCCAACTCTTGGACATCATGACATTGCCTTCTTTCTCAAAGCACCCACATCTTCTGCTCGATTTTGAAAAGGCCTCTATGAAGATTACCCAACACAAGGATATAAGGTTGGGTTTACACATAGAGGAAACTCGCAGATAATTTTTTTAAAAAAATAAATCACTAAAGTTACCTTGCATTCCATCCATAAGGTGTCCTTGTAATATTTTGGAACATCATGCCAAGACTCGTAATGGATATCTACTCATTTTCTACCAACATTTTCCACCCAACTCAACCATTTGGCACGTTTCTCCCACACACAGTTGCCCCACTTGTCAGAAAAAATGATGTTAACTATTTCCTAGCCATTTTACGCTCCAAGGCTCTACAATGAGTTTTTTGTTTTCCTACATCCCCCGTATTGTCATCCTCATCCCATGTCGACTCTGGTGTTGGAGGATTGACATTTTCGGACTGTGAAACCTTGTCATGAGTCTGTTTCCTAGTTGCCATTTTGAGTGGTACATTTACAGAGATATCAAAAAATAACTTAATCTCGAACACTAATAAGTTAGTAATATTTAAAGAAAGGGCATAATATGCAATAACATATGTTGGACGAAACCCTTGCCAATGAAGATATAAAATGGTATTTAAGCACTAGAATTTAAGCACACTTATATACAACTTATGTTTAATATCAAAACCCACTTTACATAGAACTCATAGGAATCACATAATGCAAACCCTAGAAGTCATGAACCTAAAAATATTTGAATTTGCTCATTAATGCAAACCCTAGCTACACGTAGAAGAATATATTTACCATTTTCATCAATCATAAGGTATAAAATATTCCATCACAGCTCATACCTTCATATGATACAAAAATGTTATGAAAATGAAAATTGTAAGTGAGAAATTGGAGTAGAAGAGAACTAAGATGGATGACATACCTCAAACCATAAGATGCTTACATGAGAGATTGGTGTTGAAATGGAATTATTGGTTTGGTTTGGGGTTCTTTTTTGGAGGGGGGAGAAGTAGGAAAGATGGGTGCCCATTTGAAACCCTTTGTGCTTATTTTTTCCCAATGCTAAGGGTTTCTGAACTCGGAAATAGACCTGGTATATGTTTTCGAACTCGGGAACTTATCTTCTCTTTCAAAATGTAGAGACATTTAGGTTTTCGAGTTCGGAAACCCTTTAGGTTTTTAAAAAAGATAATGGGCAGATGTTCGACAAAACCCCCAAACTCATTCAAAGCACCATCTTCCAAACCCTTATTCCCAAATTTCCAAAACCCATAAAAATCTTCCAAACATTGAAAATGAGTCATAAAAGCTCAGGTCTTACGTTAAAGAATACCGATCAGAGTCATCGCCCTATCAAGGAGATTGGTGAATCTAGAAAATTCTTCAATGAAACAGCTGAGCAAAGGTATATCAATTTTTTGAAGAGAAAAGTTATCAATTCTAAGACTATATTAGCTTCAGATGTTGAAAGTTTAGGACTCGAGTATTTGCTAGCAGATTTCAAAACCCGACATTTAGATAAACTATTATGTATGGATGAGCCTATTCACGTTGATGAAGTGATTCAATTTATATAAATTTAGGCCAAAGTAGCAAAAACCGAGATTTAACTAGGGTCAATGGGAAATATTTTTCTGTGACTATGTATACAATAAATGCTGCCCTAGGTTTCCCCTACACCTCCCCCGAGAAATTAAGGCTAGATGACCCCAAAGGTCCCCTTGATATTTATCACACACATGTTTGGCTAGGTATAAGTGACATTACTCCCCGTTGTCTCATTGCTATGGCAAAATATATATTTCAAGAGATCAGGATCTAGTGCCGGGAAGATGAATAGTTTGGATGTTGGTATCTTGATCGTATAGCAACGTCTCATCTATGAATAGATATGCCTTGATGTTTTCCCAACGGGTGGCCATACTAGAGAGCCGACTATAGTGAAGCTTATGATGTTTTACTACATCATGGAGGGTTATAAGATAAATCCCTGCTTCGCCATCATCTCGTTCTTGTTGAAGGCCACGTAGAGAAAGAAGAAATATCTTCCCTATGGTGGTTTGATACAGCCATGTTAAAGAAGGCGGGAGTAATTTCGAAGGATAAAGCTCTTCGTATGGAATACTATGACAAGAATTGGTTCCAATACAAAGGGCTCGAACAAGACTTTAGAAGCAAGTGGTGTTTCTTTATATTACCCGGTCAAAAGGCTAAGATTGTGAAGAGGGCCCGAGAAGTGGAAGAAGAAATGGTCGAGTTGTCTAGCTCAGGTAAGAGATAAATAGTTTAATTAATAGACGTAAATTAAGTACAATATAAAAAATTAACTGTTCAATATTGAATGACAGGTACAAGCAGCGGTTGGAAGGATCGGTTGATACGTGTGGATATGACCGAGACACAAGATATGTTGACCCGTACTCATGCCCAGGATGTCGCATTCATGGAAGCCCAAGGTCTTGATTTTTAGTTGGGCAAAGATGAAGAACCTCCTAACTTCGAACCGGTCTTCTCGGAGAGTGAAGTTGATGACAGTGGTGATGGTGAACATGGCATGGGAGATGGGGAATGCTCATCAAGGAATTCAATAAAACATTGTGGGCCAAGATGAAGGGGGAATAATCTAGCAATGTTAGAATGCTAGAGTACTGGTTTTGGGAAATTCTTGGAAGTGTTCTTGTTGCTAGATATTTAAATTTTGCGTGTAGTTTTGGGTTTATTTTCACATTTTGGATTTTGGAAGTCATGAAGATGTTCGAACATAATTTTCACATGAAGATGTTGGAAGTCTTGATAATGCGGCAATTTTTTTCTTCACTAAGCTAATGATGGTGAATTGCCTATTTTTTTAATTGATACTTGTTTGATGGATGCATTCAGTAATTCATGCTAAATTATTCACGAATAGGTTGGCCTTTTAGTGAATTTCATGTTGAAGTATGAACTTGACCTGAACACAAGAATGTTTTCCGAGTTCGGAAAACTTTCTTGTCTTTGATTTTTATGGGTAGATAACTTTCTGATCTCGGAAAATATCATTTGTGTTGTACCAAATGGTACTAAGCATTATTTTAGCTCATAATTTGAGTTTCCTAGCTCGAAAACTAAACATTGGTTTTGTACCAGAAGGTTCTAAAAACTTTTCGAGCTCGAAAAATAAGTTTTCGAGCTCGTGCCTTGTTTTCGACCCAGATTTGAAATTTTAGAAGCACCCATTTTTTACCAAAAAAGTGTCCAGACTCAGAAACCTTCAGTGGTTCACTTCTGAAGAGTCGAATCTATTTTTTGAACTAGGAAGTTCAATGACTTTCAGTTAAAAAAGAATTTCATCCAAAATGTACAAACCCTACTAGGTGACGAACTCTCTAAACCCTCTAAGCTAACATTTGATATCGGATAACTTACTACTTATGTTTCATTTTCTTGGTCACCACCTTCTTTGACTTTCGCTTCCTACGTGTGATATTCCCCTTACCGTCTATCCACATTCCTTCATCATGGTCACTACGGCCCATAAAACTCTAAAGACTACAATCATCTTCCTTGAGCAACACGACTTCTTCAGATCCACAACTCGCTGTATAGCATCTGAAACCAATTATTTCCTCTAAGTCTTTTTCTTCAACGAAAGCGCGTTTCCGTTCGACAATAATCTCCCACCTTGGAAAGCCAATATAAAGGGGTCGTTCTTCCATCCAACCCGACTTCTATCGACTAGGGTGAAACCCAAATCCTCGGCGCGCTGCCCGTTGTTAATATCAACCCACTAATATTTAAAAACTGGGACACACATACTAACATAGTCAAGCTCCAAAATTTTAGAAATTGTACCAAAGTATCACTTAAGGGAATACCGCGGATTGTCAACACCCCTACTTCCGACGTGCAATGCTTTAGAGATAAGAAAAACTCCACTGTTTTGAGTGACACACTTATCCTCCAAGGATTTTGTGGTAAACGTAAACCCATTGATGTCATAGCCGACATATGAAATAATGGTACCAAATGGTTTACGAGCCAACCATTTAATCTTCTATGGATGCTCATCGATATCAACATATTCCTGCAACCATGATGAAAATATCCTGGTATGGAATTGGAGGACTTGAGCCTCATTGAAATTAGGGTGTCCCACTCGTATAGCATCCATGTAAATGTCTATATATGGAACTACATCCTCGTGATTGTGTAGAACATAAAGATGGGCAGCTGGCAAATCTTCCGCACTAAGATTAAATATTTTCCTCTGTCTCACCCCACACCTTCTAACCTCCCTTCGTGTCTACCAATTGGAACACCTACTAATTCAACTTCCTTCATATAATTAGTATAAAACTCAATGGCCTATTCTGTCATGTATCGCTGCACAATGCTAGCATCTGGCCTATACCAATTTTTCACAAAGTGCTTGAAGATTTTCTTGTACCTCTCAAACAAGTACATCCAATTGAGAAAAAAATGGACCACATAGTGGACCATAATGTCAAAAAATGAGGGAGGGAAACACATTTCCATACGGCACAAAACTTCAATAATCATTGCTTGTAACCTATCCAACTTCGATACGCTAATACTTTTGTGACAAATGGATTTGAAAAACAAACAGAGCTTTGTGATGCACAATCTTACAAGAGAGGGCAATGTAGATCGAATGGCAATGACATTTATTTCCTGCATGAGGTTGTGTCAATCATGTGACTTCAAGCCATCTAACCTCAACTCTTTGACAGACACACAATTGCTAATGTTGGACGAGTATGCACCAGGCACTTTCACACTACTAAGGGCCTCACAAAAATATTTCTTCTCCGATTGGAACATTGAATAGCAAGCAGGGGGGAAATAACATTCATTACCGATATTCATAGGCCCTAGATTCTTGTGAATACCCAACTCAACAAAATCTAGCCTAGCCTTCAATCCGTCCTTTGTCTTCCCATGGGTATTTAACAACGTCCCAACCAGAGAATCACAAAAATTCTTTTCAATATGCATATCATCAAGATAATGTCTAACATCCAAATGCTCCCAATAAGGTAGGTTAAAAAAGATGGAGCATTTCTTCCAACTACCTTCAACGGAAACTTTCCTTTTCTTCTTGCCAAAATCATTGGGTAAATTCTTCACACTTTCATAAATTTGTTTACCTGACCGTGGCACCGGTGTGACTCGTGCCTCCACTTTCCCATTGAACCAATTTTTATCCAATCTCCATTGATGCCTCTCGGAAAGAAATTGCATGTTCCCCTGATAAACGTTTTACAACCATGTTTTAATTGACAAAAATTGGTGTCCTTCTACCAAGATGGAAAAGCTAAGTGTCCTTTCACGGAATACCCAGAAAAATTTCCATATTCAAGAAAATCGTTAATTGTGCAAAATAACATCACTTTAAGAGTTAAGGAACCTTCTCCAAAAACATCATACACTCGAACAACCTAATCAAACAAATTCAATAATTCCTCCACCAGAGGAGCAAGAGACACATCAATATCATTACCTGGCTGCTTCAGACCTGATATTTTCAAAGATAGCAACACATACTTACATTTCACGGTCAACCAAGAGGGAAGGTTGCATATGACCAACTTTACAGGAAGAGAGCTATGTGCACTAATCATATTTCCAAAAAGATTCATACCATCTGTACACAATCCTAACCTCAAATGCCAAGACTCGTTCCCAAACTCAAGATATTGAGTATCGACTTTCTTCCATTGCTTGCCGTCTAAAGTGTGTCTTATCACATCATCCTCCGGTCGAACCTTTTCCGCATGCCAACACAACAACTTTACATCTTCCCCACATGCAAACAGCTTCTTGAAACTAGGAATAACCGGGAGGTACCGTAAGACTTTTGCAAGTGTCTTCTCCTTTGATTTTAATGGAACTTCTGCATCCACCTCAATCGCACCTCTCTTCAACTTGTACCGAGCCTCGCCACAAACCCGAAAGGATTCTCAATCTTTGTCTACTTCCCCCCTATACAACATAAAATCGTTTGGGCAGGCATGGATATTTTGCAATTCCAATCCCATTAGGCAGAGTATTTTTCTGGCGGCATACAACCTATTAAGAATTTAACTACCATCGGAAAGAAAATCCCTAAATAACTCTAGAACCTCAGTCATCGACTTATCTGTGCATCCAAATTTTACCTTCAAGTTCATTATCTGTAGAGTCACACCCAAGACCTAGTTCTTTGAACCATGGTACAAAAGCTTCCCTTTGTTGTTAATCAAAGCTTGTAACGACTTTGGTTTACCTTTGAAATCCCTTGCAATATCTTCCACCATTTCATCAAACTCATAGTTGCCATCTAATTCATCACCCACCATCGTGACCTCTAATTAATTCTAATGAGAGGCATCCAAGACTTCACCATGCCACACCCAATGAATGTAGCTAGTTTGGAACCCTCTCATTATAAGATGTTCCCACAACATCCTCCTCACTAAATACGCATTATTTCTACAATCTTTACACATGCATCCTTCCCGTGAAGAACCCTTTTCAGAAGCATGTTCAAATGCCAACTCAACAAAAGATTCAACCAATGGCATGTACTCCGGTGATTTCCTAAGATCGTTACCAATTAGTTCATCTCGATCCATTATCCTAAAAGTAAATTAAAATTCAACACATGAGGATCCATTCAACAATAATCATACCCCTACCAATTCTCAAACCATAAACGTGAATATGGATATATATGAAGCATTAAATACACCCTACATTATTTCAAGAAAATCAATAGCTAGATAATTTGGTTATAACTAACCTTCTCCAATGCCAAAGGACGAATTACCAAGCACAAAACCTTTTATTCCACAATGGGTAGGATATAAATGAGCTTCTTCTTCAAAGAGTTAGGGTTTTGTGGCATATTATGCAAAATGGCCATTTTCTACATACAATGCCTTTTCCGAACTCGTAAAAGTTTTTACATATTCATTAAGACATGATAAACCATTTTCTAAACTTGGAATTTAGAGCCGAAGAGTTTACGGTCTCGGAAACTGTATCTTCAACACATGTTTCTCAAATTTGTAAAGTCATTGGTCCCTAATTTTCGAGTTCGTAAAGTGCCATATTCAAAGGCGGTTTGACATAACTGCCTTTAATTAACCATAATTGAAAGCGGTTATTGAAAAACTGCCTTAATCGACAAATATCTAGCTTGAATTTGAAAATTTGGGATCCAAAATCATATTTCAAATATCATAAATTGATATTTAATGTGGTTTTTGGAGAACCACCTTCCCTGGCCGCCTTTAATAGATGGCTCTCTACTAGTGGTTATTTGTTTGTTGGTTGTAAATTATATATCACTTGCTTCTGTTTATTGTTTGTTGACGGTGAGCATGTCCCTGGTTCTTGTTTATAGTATGTACCCGTGCCAATAACTTAGAACAATTGCACTACACACCCGATCTCTTAGGTATCTGTAGAAGACCGAGGAGGAGACCCTGTGCAAACATGAAAGTTTCACAACCTCTACTCGTAATTGAGGAGAATACCGTGGCTAAAGAAACTCGCACTTTGAGGGAGTTGATGACTAACCATTTTTCATCATCTTTCCACTGCCACCCACGAACTTGACTTGCAAACTCAAGCCGGGGATGATCCATCGTCTCTTCACATTCCATGGTATGAATAGTGAGAATTCAAATAAGAACTTATTAGAATTCAACTTGGTATGCACCAACATGAATCCACATAATGTATTGGAATAAGATTACAATCTAAGGGCATTCACATTCTCATTGAAAGATGCGGCCAAAGATTGGCTCTATTATCTTGGTCCGGGGTGCATCACAGCGTGGATGGATATGAAGAGGAAGTTTCTCGAGAAGTTCTTTCTGACATCCAATTCGGCGGGGTTGAAGAAAAAAATATCCAATATCTCTTAATGCCCCGACGAGACAATAAATTAATATTGGGAGAGATTAAAGAGACTATTTGCTAGTTGCTATCCCCCATTAAAGGATGGAGATTTGGTATACCACTTCTTCAAGGCTTATCAGATGAGGATATGAGTGGTAAATGTGGTTGACTTAGTAGCATTTGCTACTCCAACACTAAGTGGCCAGGCGTCAATATGTCCCAAAGTCAATATTGATCGCAAGAAATTATTGTTCACCCATTGTGGACGTACATGACATGATATTGACACCTTCTTTAAAATCCATGGTTTCCTAGATTGGTAGATCAAGATGCCTGGAGCAAGCAGATAACAGAAGTTGCAACAACCTAGAAATTGGACCACCGCCGCTGCCAGCCAGACTCAATCTACCTCCGCCGCCTAGACCGTTGCTGCTTTCCCTGTTTCTCCGGGTTTCTCAACGACCAACCTTAATCGATCAGTGGTGAGACCTAATATATCCGATGCCCCCCCAAAATTTAGTTTTGAATTTAATTTCTAAATTAAATACAACTGACAAAAATTCAAGTAAGTCTTCTTTACCTTGGATTA
>JAUOBV010360562.1:0-10731 GCA_032360425.1 Rubia occidens | reverse complement strand
CTTCCATCCAACCTCTCTAGCTTATAATAGTTTGAACGGTGCCCTTTTTCTATCTTGTACAGGCCTTCCCATTTTGGGCTTAGCTTTCCTTTTGCTTCTGCTAGGCTCGCTTCATTCTTTTGCAGTACAAATTTGCCGATTTGGAATGACATCTTCTTGACTTTATAATTTTATGCTATAGCCATCTTCTCCTTATATTTATCCTCTGTGATCGCTGCTCACTGCCTCTTTTCTTCAAGTTTATCTAGGCTAGTCTCATCATTTTGATACTGTCATCCTCCTTATACAACTAAACTCGAAGGCTCGAATTCACGATTTTCACCGGTATCACTACCTCGTAACCATAGACTAAACTATATGCCATTTCTCCCATTGGTTTTCAAACAGTTATTCTATATGACCACACGGTATTGGGTATCTCATCCACCCAACCACTTCGCTTCACTTCCAATCTTTTTGTATCCCTTGAACTATAGTCATGTTGGTGACTTCTACTAGTCTATTGTCTTGAGTGTGAGCTTTAGAGGTGAACTTTTGTGTAATCCCTAACTTCAAGCACCATTCAGTAAAGAGTCCTCTAGTGAATTACGTTCCATTGTCCGTGACAATAGTTTGTGGCATCCCAAAGCGACAAACCAGGTTCTTCCAAACAAACTTTCATGTTACCTCTGCTGTCACTCTTCCTAGCGGCTTCGCTTACACCCATTTGGTGAAGTAGATAATTGCCATAATCAGGAACTTTTCACTCCTAGCACCCTTTGGGAAATGTCCAACCAAGTCAATTCCCCATTTATCAAAAAGCCATGCCCCACGGTTTATGCAATTTAGGGGGATTGATCTAGCAACTTCTGCCCTTAAGCATGAAGTTATATGCGTCATTGAACATAGTTGGCATATAGTATCCTTGCCAAAATATCTTCTTCACAATTCCTGATGTGTTTCACATAGCCCTTCGTGTACTTCTTTCACAATTTCTTTCGCTTGTAATGGACTTACGTACCTTATCCATAGAGATAGGAAACCTTTTTTGTATAGGGATCCTCCCTCCTAATTGTAATTGTGAGATCATAGTTCTAACTTTATAGCTTGTACCTTGTCTATTGGCAACTTTCCCCTTGTGAAGTAGTCTATCAGGAGTGTCATCCAGTTCCCTTCTTCCATTTGAACCGTTGAAACGGTTGTTATCTTTGTGTTTCTGACTGGGATAACTTCCACTCTTACATCCGTGTGTCCGACCAATGAATCAAAGCTATCTGTTTCTAGCTACTCAAGGCATCTGTCTTTGTATTTTAACTTCTTTGTACATGCTGGATATCAAAGTATTCGAGTTGAGTGATGAGTCGATGGACTCTCCTTAAATACTTTATCAAATGTTCTTCCTGCACTTCGTGGTCTCTTTTGACCTGTTGTACTACTATTCATGAGTCGCTAAAGCTCCAAACACTTCTTATCTTCATCCTTATTGTAAGGTCTAAGCCACATATTAATGCCTCATATTCTGCTTCATTATTGATAAGCGGAAAGTCGAAACAAAGTGAATATCTCTGCTCTCCTCCTTCTAGGTTGATTAGTAGTAATCCCGCACCACAACCTTTCTTTCTAGATGCTTCATCTATGAACAATTTCCATGCGACATCCACCCACTTGGATTTATCTTTGTTGATTTCAAGGTTCTGCTGGTCCTTCGTGTCTTGTGCATATTCTCTCGTCATATTTGCGATGAATTATGCTAAAGCATGTGCCTTGATTGTGATTAGAACTGGATTTTACACTGCCCCAACACGAGAGCCCACTCGATCATTATACCAGATGTTTCAAGCTTGCTAAGGATGTCTTTGACTGGGTGATAAGAGTAGACATCTATCTCATGACAGTATAAATATGTCCGCAACCTTCTTGTTTATTGTACTAAGGTTTGGAGTAATCTCTCAACTAGCATGTACGCTGTCTCTGCACTTTACAGTATTCTGCTAATGTAGTATACTAGTATATGTTTTTGGCCTTCTTGCCATACTAGAAATGAGCTGACTGCATTCTTTGAAACTGCCAAGTACACATATAGGGTTTCTCTTTGGATTGGTGAAGTCAATGTGGGAAACGCCTGGAGTTGTTATTTCAAGGAATCACATGCTTTTTGACTTTTTTTTATTCCAGCTTAACTTCTTTAGTTTCTTTAGAACCTTAAAGAGTGGAAAGTGTTTTTGAGCTGCCTTTGAAACGAATCTACTGAGTGATTCCAATGATCCCATTAATATTTGTACCTCTCTGACTAGTGTGGACGAGAAAGATCAATTATAGCTTGTATTTTCTTAGGATTGGCCTCGATTCCCCTGGAGGATACATTGTATCCTAAGAACTTCCATGTGCCTACTCCAATTACGTATTTCTTGGGATTGAGTTTCATGCCGATCGCACTCAGAGTGTTTAATGTCTTCTTCAAGTCCTCTACGAAGCTGCATATCTTATTGCTTTTAAAACCATATCATCCACATATGCTTCCAAGTTTCTTCCTATTTGATTTCTAAATGCACTGTCAATCACTGTCTGATATGTTGTTCATGAATTTAGTCTAAACGGTATTATCACATAAAAAAATATCTCGAAGCTTGTTATGAACGCTGTATTTTCTGCATCTTCAGGATTCATGAATATTTGGTGGTATTCTTTATAGGCATCCAAAAATATAGGACTTTGTTCCTTGTTATTGCTTCGACTAGCTGATCAATTTTAGGAAAAGGGTGTCAATATTTTGGGCATGCCTTGTTTAGATCAGTGAAGTCTATACACATTCTCCGCCCTGCGTGTGCCTTTTTTACCATCACTGGGTTTGCTAACCACTTCATATATGTTACCTCTTTTAGTATGCCAGCTTGAAGCAAAGCTCTAAATTTTTCTTTGATTGCTTTTTTCCTATCAATAGCGAAGATTCATTGCTTCTTCTTGACCGGTTTAACCAATTGCTAATGTTCAGGAAATGGGTAACAATATCTTGGTGGAGGACTCCCATGTTATGCACACTCCATGTGAATGTGTCCTTATGACTTTGCCGGATTCTTATTATCTTTTATTTCTATGGATCTGGAAGATGCTTCCCAATTTTGATGCACTTAGAAGTGTCTTTGTCATCCAAAGTGACAACTTCAGTTTCTTCCCCCAGATTTGTTGATTCACATCTGAAACAGTGCTAACTAACTTAGTTTGCTCAAAACTATTTCCTTCTTCCATTGCGATGACCATACACTACCTCGCTATTTTTTTTGGTTTCCTCTTATTGTTGTGATTTAGGCTGGAGTCAGGAACTTCATTACTAAATGGCATGGGGGCCATATTGTCTTCAAATAATGGCATTGAATGGACTTGGCGTATCTATAACTACAAAATCATACATGATGGTGCAATTTTTATCACTCTCACCAATGATAACATGCAGCTGTATGTTGCCTGATGGTGTCTCTCCTCATCCCATAAAAAATGATTTTAGGTCCGCCCACTTGATTCCTAGCTTATTTAAGCACTAAACAAATAGGATTTTGACTGCACTTCTGTCATCTACAAACACTCTATGAATTGTTGCATTTCCAATTTTAGCAATGATGACCATTGGGTAATTATGTGGCGATGCATTTGGGACTGCATCCTCTTGCTAAATGTGATTCCTTTTTCTGGACAAAGCCTTTTGTCAGAAGGCTCTTGTGCTGGTGAATATCTGGCTTTGTCCTTCAAGTCATTATTGGATAGCGATTCAGTTGACCCATGTCTAGATAGGATCACCCTTTATAGAGCCTTGGTCTCCGTACTTAATCAACTGCTGCTGTCATATTCTGACTTTTAGTCTGTGTGTTTTGTATGCCTTGGTTTTTCACCACGAATATCCTTAACTTGTTGGCTTGGTTGTAACGTCTTCCTCCCTCTTTTCTTTTGTGTTGGCTCAAAGAGTCATTCGTCAGGTTTTCCTCTATCTAACCCTCAAATCTCTACAATACTCGATGTCATAGTCATGGTCTTTGTGGAATGTGCAATAATAATCCCTAGATATTTTATCAGGGGGTGCTAGTTGGTGCTGGTTTGTGGAATAAATCCCTATCCGCTTGCCATATATCCTTTTTTGACTTTGTCAAGGGTGTCTTTTGGAATGATTCCACATGCATCCCTGATTCTGGTCATTTGAAAATGATTTTTCCTTTGTTTTTCTTTACAAACCCCTTTTGTGCATCTTTCTTTTCTTGCCTCGCTCTAGCCCAGTCTTGCGACTATTTGTTTCTTCATTCTCACATGTTGCTCGATATGTTTTTGCAACTCTCTAGGGGTTTCATGAATAATTTTTGTGAGCTCTTTGTAGAACTCTCCTGGCTGCATGCCTCCTGTAAATGTTCCCGAAGAGGATTGGAACAACAAGTCTCAAACCTGCAAAAAAATTGTGATAAAACGATTGTGGTATTTGGAAAAGCTCTCAACATTTCGTTGAACTATGTTTTTAGGTCTGCGATTGTTTTTGGTAAACTTCTATTTCTGGTACAAACAACCTAGAAAAAATATATGACAATTGTGCTCATGACTTAATGCTTCCTTTTGGCAAGTCCTCATGTGATCGTTGTTCCTGATAAGAAAATTGTGAAGGCTTTGCATTCCAATTCCATCCCTACATCTCGAAATCTCACACTATTGCGATATGAATGCAGGAATTCCTTTGAATATGTGGTTCCATCATAAATTTTGACATGTAAAGGAATTTTAAAATCTTTTGGCATCTTAAAATCTTGAAGATAAGGTGCCAATGGTGATTTATCCTCTTTTTCATCTGCCACAATCTCCTTCAGTTCATCTTGGTACATGAGACTATCATGCTCTTGATTTGGTCTTTTACTTACCCTTGGGGATTTTGGCTTGAGCGTAGTCAGAAATTTATTGTATAGTCTTTCTCTGTTCGCTTCAAGAAACGTTGCGAACCCTTATCTTTGTTTGTGTTAGGAGATTCTTTTCTTCCTCCTCATCTTCTGTATCTTCCCTATTTTTTCTTTTTCTTTTCTAGGAATATGTGTTCTGTTCTGACTGGGGTTCATGCTCTTTTTGAGTTCTACCGTTTGTTCCTAAGTCTTATGGTTGTTGTTTCTCTCACTTCTGGTGAGCACCATAATTTACTTGAAGGATCTTAAAACAAAAAAATTAATCCCCATAGTCGGTGCCATATGATGTTGTAATCCATCAAAGCAAAGTACCTGCCGTTCACCGCTAAATACCACTTCCTGTAAAATAGATCTCGAAAGTATTTCCCAGAAAAAGGCCCCGACGATCAATTCAGTCTTTTCCTGAGAGAATTAGAATTTCTCAATCTATATTCACTTACCTTCTTCAATGCTAATATCACTTTATTTTTAGATGTCTGCAGTCGTGGTTCCGTATCGCCCACATCTGAGATCGTGGATTGCATCATGGTTCCTACTATTTTGGTTTGTGGTTAACCACCTGATGTGGTTCCACCTTTATCAGTTTGTGGCATAGCCTCAGACAAGGCTTTGCCTTCCTTGGTTCATCAATGCTATGATCATTGGATTTCACGGTTGAGTATTGGGCTGGGCCTAGGGGCTAGTGACCTCTAGGTTATGGGCTAGGTATACACCATTCTTCATTTTAGTTATATGTACGCAGTTGTTAGTACAAGCTCCCCCTTTATCTTGTTTAGTACTAGCTATTTCTAACACATAAAATGGGTGACGCTCGGTTGTGGGTTGTGTTCAACTTACTCTTAAATACTAGTGTCTTGATGGACGACCCAGACTAACCACTAGTTATCTTATAGTAATTAGCAGTAAGTGCGAGAGTGACATATAAATCTCCATCTTTGATCTTCGTGAACCGAATAGGTTAATTTATCATGAGGTAACAACCCGCAGGGTGCAGGTCAAAGGTTAACCTAACAAGACTACAGGTTGGACCTTTTAGAATTTATTTTAAATATGAAAAGGTCAAGCCACAGTCAACCTTACAAGAATAAAGGTCGAATCTTTTTTATGTATGATAATTTACGAAAAAAGTCAAGCCACGGTTAACCTATCAATACTAAAGGTAAAACTTTTGGTACATTTGAAAATTTACTAAAGAAGTCAAGCCATGGTTGACCTAACCAAATTAAAGGTCAACCTTTAAGCATGTATGTCAATTTACAAAAGAAATCAAGCCACAACTAACCTAAAAATACTAAAGGTTAAACCATTTGGCATGTATGTAAATTTATGAAAGAAGCCAAGTAATCGTTGACATAACTAGATTAAAAGGTAGAACCTTTAGAAATGTATGTCAATTTACAAAAGAAGTAAAGCCACGGTGACCTAACAAGAATAAAGGTGAAACAATTTGGTATATGTGTCAATTTATGAAACAAGTCAACCCATGATTGAGTTAATAGGACTAAAGGTCAAACCTTTGAGTATGTGTGTCAATTTATGATAGAATTCAAGCCACATTTAGTGTACCAAGACTGAAGGTCGAGCCTTTTTAGTATTTTGTGTCAATTTACGAAATAAATCAATCCACGGTTGACCTAACAAAAATAAAGGTCGAACCTTTTTGTATGTATGTCAATTTACGGAAAAAGTTAACACACGGTTGATCTTACAAGGATAAAAGGTTGAGCCCTTTGGTATGTATGTCAATTTACAAAAGAAATGAAGCCACAGTTGACCTAGAAAGACAAAATGTTCAATCTTTTTGCATGTATGTCAATGTACGAAAGAAGTCAAACCACAGTTGATGCAACAAAACTAAAGGTCAAACCCTTAGCCATGTATGTCAATTTACGAAAGAAGTCAAGCCACGATTAACTAACAAGACTAAAGATCGAACGATGGTGGTGTATTTTACTTTCGAACTTCCTATTTCTAACCTAAACTATGGTCTGTGTTAAATTACAGAAACATAACAAAGAAAATTATCAGAGGACTTTCAACGTATAAAAGAATTGAAGTTGATTATCTTTCAACTATTAGTAGACTTGCAATGTATTGATGGAGATTGGCTTCAAATAATAAAGAGACATTCGATTTAAGTTTCTTAATATGTATTACAAGTTTGTAATATGTTACATTTTTAAAATATCTTCCCATATGTTGTTGTAGTGGTTGTTTTGTTAAAAGGTTACATTTAGCTTACAATGATCATGAATTAAATATTTTGTATCGTTCGACCAATAATTGTGCCATCTATGAATAAATAAATGTTCAAAGGTTAAATAAGTGAGCAAGACATCGAGTGATACCATATCCATCGGTCATAAATCATCTTGAATGACGTCGGTCGTGGTGTCGGTTAAATTCCTTTTACCTCAGTTTTTTCAGGAAAAAAAGAAGTAAAAAATACATTTTTTACCTCGGCTATGAACCGCGATAAAAAATATATATTTTTACTACCCCTCTATTAACCTATGTTAGTTTCAGGAAAAAAACAGAGGTAAAAACCCCTCCATAATCAAGGTAAAAGGTTTGTTTTCTTGTAGTACAAAAAAATTAAAATTAAGTTTTAACTAACTATGAAAACTCAAGGAATCATGTGCATATTGACTCACTATCTAAGAAACATAGAGGAAGAAAATATTGATAAAAAATCAATGCATGAACCACCTTATAAAATATTCTCTATGTCCAAAACTATGTCAAGCCGAAAAAATATCACATGATCACTTAAATGAAGACATTGAAAACCTTGAAATTAAGTGTGATTCTCATCAACTACTTGTTATTTGCTTGGTCATTTTTTGAGCAGTCAAGACTTTGCCTAACAAGAAATAGTCACTGTCAGAAAATTTAGCATGAACACTTATTTAACTATTAAGTTTATCTTCCTTCAAAAGGGAAAGGTCTTCATGTAAGACAATATCATAAATGGTAAAAGAAGGAAAATAAGGATGAGTTTTAACACAATCAGCCTCTATAAATTTTACATGATCTTCTTTGTTCAACTATCATTATTTGTTCATTGCTTCAACATCTAGTAATTTTCCTGAAATAAAATGAGTTACAATTGCTCATTTGCATTGACTAGTTTTATGAATATTGGGAAATGAGTTTCAATTGCTCATTTGGATTGACTAGTTTTATTAATAAAATGAGCTAGATGTATGAATTTTGGGAAATGTGTCAATCCATTATCCCAACTTTGTTTAATTGTGTCACACAAGTCTCTTCTCTTATAATCTAAAAGGTTTCGAATTTCATGATTTTCGTTGTGACCCATAGTTGTCCGAGGCAAATATATTGTGTGATATTGGATTATCGTTTGATAGGGTTTCCCAAGTGTCTAATAAACTACGAAGGAAATAGTTGAACTATGAAAGTTGTAGTTACATAAACAACATTCTCAAAGTCTACTTCCCTAAGTGAAGGATTATGAATATATAAGCAAAAAAAAAAGAGTAGAAGCAATGATACAATAATAATAAAAAATAGTGTAGAAATTAAGCACATGTTAGATCGAATAAGAATTTCATTACACTAAGATTTACTCCATATGTTTCGCTAATGTACTAGTTTAGTTATTAAGTTGGACATAATGGTAAGTTACAAAAATGTAACATTTTGCGCACACACATATATATATTAAAATAATTTGATACAATCTGACACTAAATATCTATTTTAATATACTGAGTATATATTTTTCTTTTTAGTTTTTTAAGGAAATTTAGAAGTTAACAACAATAAATCTATAGGGATGGGTGAAGTGATAAAATTCATTAAAATTGACCATTATCATAAAATGAAAGACAATAAATATTGCTAATGTTTAAAGAAATATTTTTGGATTTTTTACCCACCTCATATTCTATCCAACCAATATTAGACTTAAAAAAATCTCTTGGATATTTACCAAATCCAATTCACCAAACTTACTAGTAGTTAGAATTTTTAAAAGTAAAATCAGTCATTTTATTTTTACAAATTTAATTCATGCAATCCATTCACAGTTGTTACACAATTATGTAATTATTACATTCAACATAAAAAAATATCAAAAGGGTCATAATTTTTGTTCGAACATTCAACTCTTATATGTTTTATCCAAAAAAAATTATAGTTGTTTAAAATCATGAGAAGCTGAATATGAATACTAATAGCATCAATCACTCTCAGCAAGGTTTATTTTTCTGATTATGCCTTTTTATTTTTATATTCTTAAATTTGTTTAACGTGTTCATTTCAGGAGAAAAGAAAAAGTTTGGTGCAAGGATCTAGGGGTTAAAGCTAAACTATTTCATTTCGTCTAAAGCTACATCTTGTTTGCATTAGGCTTGTGAGTGATAGAGTCTAGCCTTAATAATATTGATAGATTATTACATGTTTTACGGTGTTAAAGTCATGCAAATTACGAGATTAGAAGTATTTAACATTTATTTCTCAAAGAAAGATAAACATGGTTTAATTTTTTAAACTCAATGCTAAAATTTGTTAACACCTAACATGTTGGGAAAAAACCTATGATTGTCCTTCCCCAATGCCAGATAAATCTTGGAAGGATGGATCGTGAAAGCGATAGGAGTCAGTCCTTGAATAAGGGAAAGTCTACTACGTATGCAGAGAGTTTCTTTAACTGTAAAATATACATAGAGGTGGCGAAGAACCCTATTGTGACTTCTTGTGGTCATTTGTTTTGCTGGACTTGCCTCTATAACTGGCTAAACATCATTAACAAGTGTCCTACATGTAAAGGGGAGGTGGAAATTCAGAATCTCACTCCAATCGATGGTTGTGGAAATGGAGGGAATGGTCTAAAGAAGCCTAAAATAAGTAAAATTTTGGATCCGGTCCCTCCTAGGCCGAAAGCACGGTGCGTTGAACGTTCATTTCTCAGTCACGTGATGACATCAAGAGGGATTCGTGGAGAACTTAGTAATGATGTATCACCAACCAGAACTGGTAGTACCGATGAAGAAATGATAGAAGCATTTTTTGGAATCTCCGAGCCTTTTATTAATTCTATGCAGATACCTATAGATACAATAATTCCTTCTCAAGAAGGGGGAACGAGTCTTGATACTCATACACCACAAGTTTCCGGGTCCACTTCTTTGTCTCCTTGAACATCTTATGCCCCTACAACTATTTTGGATATGGCTGATGGATTGCGATGAGTTTCTTTGACCTAGTCTAGTTTATCTCTTCATGTTTGAGAATATCTTGTACTTGAAATATTACATTTCATTTTTGGAATTCCCTTAAATTTATAGGTAATTATAAGTATCTTTGGTACAATTATTTTGAACTCTTTCATGTTATCTGCTTAACGAGTTTTGATTTGTCAGCTCTCATTTTTTCCAGATTCATTTACATAAATATTTGTTGAAATTAGTTTTAACAATCGACAAGGATTGAAACTTTATACTTATGTTTGTTTACCTTTTAGTCTTTTTTTGTTATTTGAGGAGATATTTGAATTAATGGTTAGCTAGACATTTATTTCTTCAGATTCATTATACATGTTAGCAAGATTTAGATGGTCTTAATTTAGTTCAAAGAATGGTGATTTAGAAAGAAAAGAAAATCATTATTCCTAGACTCAATTAAAAAAGTCCAGATTGCATCAGCTCCAATATCTTCGTGAGAACCAACTTTTTCTCAAGAAATAGCATGCTTAATATTTTATATCGTCGTGAACGTAAAAAAGGGTCCTCAAATAGCATGCTTATTTAGTCACTTTCTGCTGATCTTTTAAATATTGCAACATTCTAACCATATGCAGTGA
>JAUOBV010360456.1:0-10731 GCA_032360425.1 Rubia occidens | reverse complement strand
GGCACCTATTTGTTGGGCATCGGTTTAATAACCGGTGCCATAGAGGAATTGGAACCGGTTTTTAACCCTAATAGAGAGGATTTAAGGATATGCAGTAATTTTTTGTTCTTTTATCTCAGCAGTACTTTCAGAGTAAAGTATTTTATCTTCCAATCTCAATTCTCACCCGACCACAAGTGTCTTCTCCCTCCCTTAAGGCTCTGTTGTCTTCAGAAACTGCATTTTCAAAGGTTGGTGTGATGCGTTCAAGATCGTGTTCGGTCTTTTGGGGTTTTTTTAGCTGTAAAACTAGACTCTTGATCTTGCATGTTGCTTATTTGTGCATTTTTGAGGTTTTAGTCGTGGTAGTTCGAGTCGTGCATGCGTATGGATTTCATCTTTCCCTTGGAATGCACGAACCATATTCTTTATTAGCATGAAAACTAAATTGTAAAAACTAAAAAAATGTTTATTCTTTAGCTTAAAATCAAAATATGACAAATTTAAAAGCACAAAAATTTCACAGTTATACATGAGTGCATTATAATTATAAGAATAAATTAGGCATATGTTCTTTCAAGTAATAAACATCTCCTCTAACTTCAAGTTCCCTCCTGCTTCTCTCTAACTTTTTACCCACTTTCCTTCTCCAGTCTTACGTCTCCATCTCAACGGATTTATCTCCACCGTAACGACTCTTTCACAAATTACGCCTCTCGCCAGAGCTTTCAATTTCCCAGCTCTATGGCGGCTCCTCCATCTGGAGGTAGCCCGCCAAAGGGTTGCGCGGATTGCCTCAAACCACAGACCAATCTTGATAGCAAAGCCAATCCCAAACTATCGAAATTAAACCTCAAACCCTTACTATCGTACAAAGGCGAGCCATGTTGTTTCTTTACTGATGAAGAAATCAATTTAATTTCCGAACCTTTCAACGATGCCCTAATTGGGCAATTCACAAGAGGGTGCCCAACTCTTTCGTTCCACCGTAATCATTTTCAGACAATCGGATTCAAAGGAGATTTTAGGATTAGTGCTATGGATGCGAGGCATGTACGTATTACTTTTGACCTTATCGAAGATATGCATCGCTGCTGGAGTAGATACACATGGAACCTTGGTGGAGTCACGATGAGGGTTCTAAAGTGGTCAAAGGATTTCGACATTGATGAGGAACCTCCATTTGCTCCAATTTGGATTCAAGTCGAGCTCCCACCAACTCACTTCTTCCATCCTGATGCAATCGAAGGTATTGGTGATTCACTGGGAAAGTTTTTATATTCTGATACTCCAACTAATAATCTCTCTAGGCCATCTACTGTACGGATGTGTGCGGAATTTGATCTTCGTAAACCACTACCAGCTAGAGTGCGCCTGGGAACTCTGAAAAAACACAAGTATTATAATGTTTTATTTGAGGATCTACCTCATTACTTCTCGGAATGGAAGACCCTAGGTTATCATTGGTCTAATTGTAGAAATACAAAAGGTCATACTTCAATGGAATCACGAGACCAATCAAATACTCAGATTGGGGCTTCAATTGGTGTACAGAGTAATAACATTTCAAAAGGGCAGCTGACAATACATAAACATCTGGCTGATATCACAAAACCATCCCCATTTGAGGGTTTTAGGCAAAGATCCAAGGCTGGGGAGATATGGAAAAAGAAAGACAAAGAATTCCACCAGGATGCCTGTTTATCACTGGAAGAGGAGGAAAATAACATAGTACATACTGATACAATAGTTAAACCTCCTCCTCTTGACAAAGGAAAGTCATCTATGTTCATCCATAACTTACCTACAAGGTCAGGTCCATCAAACCCTGTTCATTTAGCCAAAGATGGTGGTGGTTCTTCCAAATCTGTGACTCCAATGATAGCTCTAAATATTCAAAAGGAAGGAAGTTTCTCGAAATCGACCTCACGGATATTGGAATCCCCCAATCCTGTGTCATCCTATCCAACAAACCTTCAACCTAATGTCAATAAGCCTTCTCAACAGGCTGAGATGGTCCCTCAGATTGATAAGATCATTGGAATAAATGAGGTTATGGAGGACCAGATTATAAATGAAGTCCTAACTCAGGAACAGAACGGTGTAAAAGTTATTACTGCAGTTCATTGTAATACAGAGCGAGGATGAGATTCTAATGGACATATCTGTCCATGTCAACCAGTTCATTCTGACAAGGAAAAAGGAAAAACAATATGCTTCGGATGATATCCTCCTAAGGACAGGTAATTTGTTATCTCCTATTGTTCCATTTTTTAACCCTAACAGACTTTATCACTCTCAACAAAGAAATTTGAAGAACAGGTACTCATCCCTAAATGATATTACCTTTAGTGAATCTAAAGAATCAGATGATGATAATTTGGATGGGGTAGTGCAAATTGAAGATCCTTTAGTGGAGATTATGGAAACTATTGTTGTTCCTGTTGACAAGGGGGTTTTTCCACTGTCACACTCTCCTGGTGAAACTCAGGTACACCACTCTCCTGTGGAACCAGAAGTAAGTTCTCTAACTGCTCCTCTTAGAAAATTGGGCCGTCCAAAGAAAAACCAAAATGGACAATCTTCTATGAAGTCACTGAATCAGATATATTTTACACAGCTCAATAGGATTATGACTAGATCAAAAAGCTCCTCTCATGTTTTCCATGATAAGTACATTTAAACTTAAGTTACTGGTTTGGAATTTAAGAGGAATGGGCACCTCGGTGAAAAGATTGTCTACTTTGATTTCCAAACATAAATTTGATCTTATGTGTTTAATTGAACCAATGCATGATAACAGTGAAGTGGATTACTACAGGAAATTGCTCCATTATAACTTCTGCCTGCTTGCAAATAATGGAAAAATCTGGTTGTTCTGGCAGAATAATATTACTATCTCACTGCTCTCTGATCATGAACAATTTATATATGTTTCCATTAAGGATCTTAATTTGAGTATTATGGAAGGAGTTTTTATTTATGGTTTGAGAACTAGAAAGGGTAGGAATGATCTGTGGAGTGCTTTACAGTCTATGCCCCCTAACAATTCATTTTATGTAGGGGACTTTAATGCTATAACCTCAGTAAATGAATATAAAAGGCTCGGCTGCTCCCAAAATGGGGAGTATAAAGGATTTCAATGATTTTTATTGATGTTATGTCATTAGAGGAAATAACAACTGTGGGCAATTTTTTTTACCTGGAGTAATAAAAGAAGTAATCATACTATCCAGAGACTTGATAGGGGTTTATGTACTTCCTCCTGGAAATCTGAGTTCCTTACTTCTTCTATACAGGTTCTGAATAGAAATTCCTCTGATCATTGTCCATTATTCCTTACCATAGGAAGTTCAGTACCCTCAGTTCCTAGAACATTTAGGTTCCTCAATACATGGTATAAAAGGAATGATTTCAGTAATGTTATTTTACATAATTGGACCAAACCTTTAATTGGAAATGAGTCTGGTATGCTTGCTTTTTTCCTAAAACTTATCAGATTGAAGAAGGAGTTGAAAGTTTGGAATAGAGAGCATTTTGGAAATGTCCACGATAATGTTACTAGGGCTGGATTAGAGTTAAATCTTCAAGAAATTCAATATGATTTGAATAACTCTGCTGAAGAACTTAACAAACTGAAAAAATCAAGAGCGGTCCTGGTGAAAGCCACCAGTGAGCAATGTCATTTCTGGAAGTAGAAATCAAAACTAAAATGGCTTAAGGAAGGTGATGAAAACACAAAAAAAATTCATAATTCTGTAAAAGAAAAAATGGGTAGGTTGAATATCTCTAAGATTAAAAGTAGTAATGGTGTATGGTTGGATGAGATTGTTGATATAGAATCAAAGGTCATTTCTTACTACAATTTGCTGACTGATGATTCCAGTCCAGGAAGTGATAAATTTCAGTCTCATTTCTTGAGTCAAATACCTAAACTCATAACAGAGGAAGATAATGTGTTATTGCTCAAACCAGTTACTTTAGAGGAACTTAAAGGCATAGTTTTCAGTCTGAATAAGAATAGTAGCACTGGTCCTGATAGGTTTACTGCCAAGTTTTTTTATAATTGCTCAAGATTTGCTTTCTGCTGTGTCTGATTATCTGAATAGTGAATTCATTCCCAGAGGTATCTCAAGTTCTTGGATTACTGTAATCCCTAAGAAACAGATCCCCACTTCCTTTGATGATTTCAGACCTATCAGCCTTTCCAGTGTGGTAAACAAAATCTTCTCAAAAATATTAATGGAAAGGATAAAACCACTCATGAGTAAGATAATCTCTCCTCATCAATCAGCTTTCCTGAAAAATAAAGACATCTCGGATAATGTCATCTATCTTCAAGAGATGGTGAGATTTTTAAATAGAAGAAGCAAACATCTAAATTGCATAATAAAACTGGATCTTAGGAAGGCTTTTGACAGAGTGAAATGGTCATTCTTAAACTGTATTCTACTGAAATTTGGCTTCCATGGAAAATTTGTTTTCAATATTATGAAAATATTTCACAGGCATTCTTCTCTGTGCTAATCAATGGTAAGGCTGTGAGTTTTTTCAAACCTACCAGAGGCATAAAATAGGGAGACCCTCTTTCTCCTTTTCTCTTTAATATTTTCTCTGAAACTTTTGCAAGAAGCCTGGCTTTTGTGTTCCAAAATGGTAAATTGTCTTACTTTGATCTTCCTTCTCATACCATGAATATTTCTCATCTGAGCTATGCAGATGATACTGTGGTTTTTTTTAAATGCAAATCCTACCACTTTGATAAGATTTAAAGCTTTTCTTGAGACATTTGAGGATACCTCTGGCCAGAAAATTAATTTTGATAACAGTGACATTTATATTTGTAAACATGCATCTGAGACTAAGATTAGGAGTATCCAAAGGACACTTGGTATGAAAATTGGATCCTTTCCATTTACACACTTAGGAGTCCCCATTTTCACTGGGAGAGCTCAAAACATGTATTTTCAACCATTGGTAGAAAAAAAATGATAGAAGGCTTAACAATTGGAAGAATAGATGGTTATCTACTGGTGCTAGAATCACTCTTATCAGTTCTTGTATTTATGCTATTCCTCAACATGTGTGGGCTGTCATCAAGCCTCCAAAACAGGTTATCAAAAAGATTGAAAGAAAAATGAGTAATTTTTTCTGGGGACAAAATGAACTTAAACAGAAGAAAACATAGAAAAAATGGAATGAGTTGTGCTTTCCAATTGCACAAAATGGTATAGGATTCAGGTCAGTTACTACGATAATTGATGCTTTTTCTGTAAAATTGTGGTGGAAATATCAAAATGTTATGCCTCTGTGGACTCTTTTCATTGCATCTTTACCTGTTTCCCATAAAAAGTCTTAAAATTGGAAAATGATATGCTCGGTAAATGAATGGGCTGAAGCTCAGACAAGGGTAGTTGTTGGTAAAGGAAACTGTAATTTTTGGACCTCAAACTGGCTGGATTCAAGACCTTTGATTGACCTTTGTGACCCTAACCTGACATCTATTCCACTGGACTCCTCAGTTTCCCTTTTTATTTCAAATAAATAGTCATTACTTCCTCAGCTGGTACCTTTGTTGGATACTGAACTAATTTCTCTTCTGCAGGAATCAGAAAGAGTTGTGCACAAGGAAGATAGGCTTATTTGGAAATTAGAGGAAAAAAGTAACTTCACATTCAAATCTGCCTATACAGGCCTAAGACAACAACGAGGTAATATTTCTTCTATCTCTCATATCTGGAACCCGAGAATTGGTAGAAAGGCCTCTGTTTTTATGTGGAGGATGCTGAATTCTATTTTGGCTTTTGATAATATTCTAAAGCATTTTAAGTTCAATCTTCCATCAAAATGCTACATGTGTGAGGCTGAGGACGTTGGATCATTTCTATAACTCATGCCCTTTCACTTTGAAAATATGGAAAGTTGTGCATCAATTTATGGGTATTACAGATAGATATTTTACATCTATATGGGACAGAATGTCTTTTTATCTAACTTATAATGGCTTGTCTGAATTTCAAAATCTTTTAATGAGACTGTCTCCTTCAATTACATGCTGGAATCTTTGGAAAGGTAGGAATAAATTCTTATATGAAAATGAAAGGCCCTCCATTCCAGTTATGCTGAAGCATATTAAAGATCATTTATATGATATTTTTAGTGCAAAGCCATTCCTTGTTAAGACCTCTATTGATATTGCCATTTCTGATCTGACTTTCCTTCCATTAGGCAAAAAACCACTTAAACCTAGAATCGAGAAAGTATTGTGGTCTAAACCTGTGAGAGGTTTAAAGATTAACACGGATGCTTCTTTTTTAATTAATGGAAAAGTGGAGTTAGGATTCCTGGTTAGAGATAATAGGGGGGATTTATATTCGCCCAGAGTTTTTATTCCACTGCTTCATCTCCCCTTGAATCTGAAATGTTAGCAATCAAAAAGGTAATCCTTTATGCCTCTCTAAGGAAAGAACCTATTATCATTGAGAATGATTGTTTGAATGCCATTACATCTATTTTAAACCTGATTACAGCTCATTGGGATCTCTTTCAACTTGCGGATGTGATTCGTCAGCAGCTCCATCTTTTCTCTGTGACTCATGTACTGAGAGAAGCTAATATGGCTGCTCATTTTATTTCGAGAAAGAGCCTTACTGATGAATGTGATCACACTTTTTCATTTGCATCACAGCCTCAGAGAGTTCAATGGTTGATAAAACTAGATCAAATGATCATTCCTGAATTCAGGATTTACTCTAGAATGGATGCTACTGACTAATCTCTTATTCAGGTACATTGAAGGCTTTCAATTCATGGACATTCCGGAAGTGGTTTCTTTAATCTTGGCATGGCGGGCTCCCATGGCCCTGTTTCAACATTATCCTTCTTTCTTCATGGCAACAACTGTATATCTTATTGAAGATGGATTGTATATATCTTCTCACTAAGCGGATACACCTTTTGACATACTTGAGTTTTGTTTTTAACGATTCTCTAACATGTTCGGAGGTTTATGTTTGTTTAGTTGATTCTTTTGTAATTATGTGGTGCCCTTACAAGCTTTTTAGCAATACTATAGTCCTTTTCTAATATTAAAAAAATAAAATTTTAAATAAACTTTGTTTTCAGTTTAAATGCAAGACACAAAATGTACATCCAAATATTTTAATTAATAATATCGCACAACGCGCGTAGTATATAATTTAAATATAATATGTATTAATAAAATAACTCTATTTTTAAATACTTATACATTGATTTTGTTTATTAAAATTTTTAGTTATTAAAAATAAAAATCAAATTAATCTGAGCAAAATAAATTAGGAAAGGTATATAGAAAGGAAAGTGACGAAAAGTTGTAAATTAATAACTTACGAGAAAACAAGGAAAATTCATCAAAACTATAAAGAAATTATACGAGAAAAAAAGGAAAAGTCATCAAAACTATAAAGAAATTATACAAACATTCATGTAGGGTAGCAAAATAAACCTGTAATCTGGTCAAGCGGGTTTTCTAATTTAAAACTCGTAGGGGTATGGGTAAAATAAGTAATGAGTTAAATATGTAACGGGTCAAATGAGTAGTTGAAAAATATGAATGGAATGAGTTGGGTTTGTGGATTGACCACGAGTTTACCCATTTGGGTTAAAACCCACCAGCTTTCATATGGGTTGGTATACAAACTCATATGAGTCAATATATGGGTTGAAACCCGCGAGTTTACCCATATGAGTTGGTATATAAAGCCATATGGGTCATTATATAGGTTTAAACCTGTGGATTTACCAATATGTGTTGATACATAAACCCATATGGGTTGAAATCAGCGGGTTTGCCCATTTTTGGCCGTGAGTTGAATGATTTTCAACCTGCAAGTTGAGCGGGTTTCAACTCCACTCATTTTGACCTGACCTATTTTTGGTCCATTATAAAATGGGTTAAAATGGATCATGCCGATATTTTTTAATTACCCATTTTAATCAACCCGTATTTAACCCGTTCGCCCATTTGTCCCCCATACAATCACGAATACCATGAAATGTGGGCTGTATACATCAAACTGGGCCCTTTAAATGATTGAGTCAGACCGTCCAAATAGGATTCCAACGCCACTATTTCAACAATGAGTTTCTAAAATATACTCTCTCCGTCCGGTCAGTTTTGACCTATTTTTTTGTCAATTTTCTCAAATCATGTTTGATCATAAATTTCAATTAGTATATAGACTCTAATATTGTCATGTGATATATTGTTAGACTTCTACGTTTACGTAGTTTCTAAATATCAAATTTTAATGTACCATTAATATCCGTAATTAAGTTATTGATGATCAAATATGGTTTGAGAAAGTTGACAAAAAATAGGTCAAAACTGGCCGGACGGGGAGTAAATAACATCTTCTATTTTGTTTTCCGGAGCACTGTTCTTTTCTTTCCTTCACTTTTCATTAGAGATCAGGGTGAGAAGGATTAGACCACTTAAAAAACAAAGTTTCGGTATACCCAAGATAGATTAGGGTATTGAATACTATTATCATGATAATGGAATGTGATTGGGATTTTATTTAATAATGATAATTGTTTTGAAGAGGTTGTAATCAAGTTTCAAAGTAATTACTTGAGATTCTGGGTCAAATGTGTCTTGAGAAAGTTGACCAAAAAGTGTGCATCTTGAACTGGGACAGAGGGAGTAACTTATAAATTTTGGAAGCTACAATGCAATGTGTCTGTATCTTGAAACACGATCTTTCTATAAACCATAGAAAGACTAGGGACTCGAGTGCAATTTTACCACATATAAGCACAATAATTCACGGCTTACAATTGAGTAAAATTCGGGTCCGAATTGGGTCATAAAAATATGGGTAAATTCAGGCGCCTATATAAGGTAAAACCTCATTTTTCTTTCTTTTTCCCCAAATCTTTAATCAGCTTGAAATTTTTTCCATATTAGATAGAAGAAATCACAAAATATCCTCTACCTTCTTCAATTCTGCTGTCTTCAATTCTTCAAACCCACATCGGCCACCGTTGACGTCACAGATCGCCCGCCACCGCCGCAGATCAACCACGTCATTCCTCTATCAAAACGCAGAAGAATTAACTCTAAAGGAGATGAAGAATTTGCAAGTTTAATAAAAAACTGAGATTAGATTTGTTTGCTATTTATTATGATTTTGTTTACGATTTCAATTTTAAATTGTTAAAGATTCCTAATGTTTCATTACTTTGATTAAAAATTTCTTTTCAGATGCTCTTAACCGAAGGAATCAAAGTACAGATTGTAGTTGCTATTATCATGCCTTCTGAATGTATGAACTCTAACAAATTCATCTTCCTTTCGATCCACTATTAGATTCATTAAAATTTGAACGTTTTACACTGACAATGAAAGCTTTTAAATCATACGTACTACATTTATGTTGATCAAATATGAAACATTTTTGTTCATAAAATATGAAATCTAAGTACATGTTAATATTTCAAATTTCATTAAATTTCATTGTTTTATTATTTAATGTCTATGTTTCAACATAAAGTTGTAACGTTTAAATTGAACATATTTGAAAGTAACTGATTGGAGAATAAAAGAAAACAAAAGTTAACTGAAATTAAAAATAAGTAACATATAACATGTATATTTACATTAAATACCTGATGTTTTGACCTAAAACTCTAATGTTTCATTTGAAATTCTTGCAGGGTATGAACATCTACCAAACTTAATTGAAATTGACGTGACTAAATGCTTCAATTGACTATAAGCAAGAACGCTGCAAGAATAGGAGGACCTCTACAGATGGCATGCTAACAAATTGGGATTCAGCTACAGAAAAACCACGCAACGGAAGAAAAACACAGGCGTCATTATTGAAAAATACTTTGCGTTCTCATGTCAAGGGAAAACTCGGGAATAAAAAGCGACATCAACCCCACCAATACCAATCTGTGATGTAAACGATTCATCCTCAAGCAAGAGAAATATTACGTTGCCACAATGGGTTGTAAGGTTGAAATATGAATCAAGTTGGTCAACAACCATTATTAAGTGATGCACCATATCTTGCTGCACAACCACGAGTTTACAAGACCAGCTTGGCGATATCTACAATGTAGTGAGAGAAAAATCACAGTGGAGTAAGCCAAGATCATAGAGGGGATAGAATCCACTGGATTAAAGTCGTCAACTGGTTTCAATTACTTGGTCCATGAAGATGAAGGTGAAGAGAATTCAGAATATACCATATGGACCATAATGAAGAAGATGCCAATTTTTTCTTTCGAGTGAAGATGGGTGATAAAAGTAGGTTATCAGCCTTATTTCGGAGAGACTCGGTGATGAAAGAGGATTGCACATTGTTTGGAGATGAATATGTGATCGACACAACCTTTAGAACAAACAAATATAACCTAATATGTGCTCTATTTATGTGTGTCAACAACCATTGGAAGAACGTCGGTTTGCTTTTGCTTTCATATATGATGAAAAGGCAGCAGTGTTTGAATGATTGCTTGAAATGTTCAAAAAATGCAAGGTAGGGAAAGCACCTATAACCATATTCACTGATCAGGACCAAGCAATGGTAAATACAATAGAAAAGGTATTGTTTTTATGTAAATGCTTTATGTTATAATATAAAAACATCAACCTTACAAAGAACTATCAGGACCAAGCAACGGTAAATACAATAGAAAAGGTATTGTTTTTATGTAAATGCTTTATGTTATAATATAAAAACATCAACCTTACAAAGA
>JAUOBV010360455.1:0-18324 GCA_032360425.1 Rubia occidens | reverse complement strand
ACTTATCTTTTCTAATTCTAGACGTGAATTGTGCAAGCTCCCCTTGCTACAGATCCGCCTTGATCAGACTCACTCTGACCTCGAGACTCATCGATGCTGTATCTCCTCCTTCCGAGGAAGTAAGGCATACGTTCTGAATTTTAGCACACAGGTCGAGTATGTTGAAACATGGTCAGTTCTGACTCTCGGCAAAATTACTTCTCGATAGATAGAAATTTGTAATGCAGATTTTCTTCAATTAATTTTATTAATGTTGCAACCGTGTAATGTCCCCTTTTATAGTCCATTGCAGATTAGAATAACTCCATAATTATCTCCATAATATTCCTATTCCTTAGCTTCTTTTGAAACATATCCAAATCCCATAAATAAAGGAATTTTCCTTATCAGCAATATCCCATAATATTCCTTAAATTCCAACTCCATAAATGTAGGGATTTACCATAATTCCATTATACTTCTAATATGCTGAATCAAATATCACGCAATCTCCAATTTCCATAAACCAAAATCGATCGCAATATTTGTTTCCCAAAAACTGATTTCTATATATGTTCCAACATGGTAAGTTTCTCTTCTTTACCATAAGTTCATAAATTGCCAATCAATTAATCCATGAGATAAACGTGTCTTTACAATCTCTCCAAATTAATCCATCACACATGACGTTTCACAGAGTTTCCAGGCATATTCTAGCAAGGTTAAATTCTCCTCATCGTGATAAAAAAATTAGAAAAATAGGGGGTTTTGTGCACAATCCAAAGAAATGAGCGATATAAATGAACTTATTTTATAAAGTGTCTACGGATGTTAAAGTATCAAACCCCATTCATATATAAGATTGGGCAAATTGCCTACATTTTGAAAGTACCTAGAACATAAATGGGATAGTCCCTTTTACACAAAAGCAGTACCTCTTAATCCTATTACTCCTCAACCTTTCTGAAATATATCTGTTTTTGGAATAACGTGTCAGTTTAAAAGGTTTTAAAAACTATAATTTACCATCAAGGAGCCTCATTTTAAAAATAATTATATTTTAACCTCGTAATTTAATAATTGGGCAATCTTATACAAGAATTTGTGATTATAATAACTAATGCAAAAATAATAAAATTCATTAAAAGTACCAATTTAGTGAGACATAAAAAAAGTTTTCCAATTGTAAATTTATACATGTATTTAATTATTACTTTTAAGAAATAGAAAAAGGAACAATAAAAAACTTTAAATGCATATTATATGGAATGCAAAATATTTTACGACATGCTCATATTATTTCAAAAATACATAATAACGAATTTATCCTTTATTTTACTCTCTTTTTCCAGGTACATCCATTGCCTTACATGTGATTGGAGTGTGGGGATAGAATTAATACACCTTTTAAAAATAATTTGTAGCACATTGATACTGCCATACTAAAAAAATATAGGAAATTAGCTGTTGACCAAAGAATTCCCTAGTTGGAGAATTATAAATGTACACGAAAGAATATATCCTGGGGTTGGGGTTTGACCGCCCACCCCATTCTTCTTATTATTATTTTTTATTTTTTCGTTTATAATTCTTTTTCTTTTCAAAATTTCATTATTATGTTAAATGGTAATATTTTTTATCTAATAATTTGATAGTGGTATATTGTCCTAATTTTTATATTACGAGACTTTATTATGAACTCCCACTAATATAAATATTTAATTAACATTCAAATTAGGAAAAGGTGCATTTATACCCCAGTTCTTGTATTTGTGCAGATATACCCCCAATTTTTTTAAAGTGCATTCATACCCCTGCCGTGGTCTGAAAAATTGGTCAAGATCGGTCATTCCCGGATTCAATAGAAATGATCGTTTAATTTCGGTCATTTCTATAGAATCCGGGAATGACCTAAATTGACCAATTTTTTAGACCACGACAGGGGTACACACGCACTTTAAAAAAACTCGGGGTATATCTTCACAAATACAAGAACTGGGGGACATGAATGGTTTATCCCTTCAAATTAACTGCAAATATTTTGTTTTCAATTGTAATTCCAATATTACGAGACTTTATTATAAAATTTTAATAATATATTTATTTATTTAACCATTCAAATTATTATTTCTTACATGCTTATTATATTTATTGCTCTTTTAATTGTGAAAAATTGTATTTCTCGCTTCCCTTCTATTTATTACCCATTCCTTTTAATCCCTTACCTATTATTTTATTTTATTATTTTCTGGATTGAACTCTAGAATAAAATCAACAGTTTACCTTACTTATTTTATTACTATTTATTTATTATATCATATCTACTTATTTATTTCACAATATTTTTTGTAGGAATGAGCTGAACTTATAGTGGAAAGTAGTGGAAGGAGGTAGATAAAAGTATATGGTTCCTGGTTAAATCTTAACGATTACATACGTACTGAATTCATTAAAGTCGGGGGTTCACATATTAATTTATGAATGATATAAAGAATGAAAATCACATTTTTTTTTATAAAAGTTGCAACACTTTTAGAGTATTGCATGGTTGTCTAAACTTGTAACACTCTTAAAAAGTGTTGCATATTAATTAAAAGCTGCAACACTTAATAGAAAAGTGTTACATTAAACTAGGGGATATATACCAATATAACCCTACCTATTTGAGTGAGTGCCAATGTAATACTCAGATAATTTTAGTGCAAAAACAGCTCCAACTAGTTGATGAAAATGCCAATATAAACCTAAGACACCATTTTCCAAAGTTGATTACACATAAAATGACTAAAATTCCCTTTGACTTAAAACTAAAAGTGTTAGAACAATTTTGCCCTCAAACCGCCATCACCACCAGATTTTCGTTGCTCGGCTTTCACCCGATTTTCTTATCCCCTTCAGCTAGCCCCACCACCAACACTCTTCTAGCATCCAGCCACTACCACCACCCTACCCTGCCACTCGACGCCCAACCCCACCACCACTTGATGCCACCACAACCAGACCCCACTGCCGACACCAACTCCCATCCTCACCACCCTCGATGCCACCACAGCTTACCACCACCGCCCAGCTCACCCACCAAAACCTTAGTACCCGGCGCTCGGTAAGACACTACCGTATACATACAATCATACACTCCATACTGAGAGATCTCATGCCCTCAGACAATGTCAAACCTAAGTTCACCATTTCAGTACATGGAGTCGATCGGAGCGCTGGTAATTTGAGCTTTCAGAATGAAGCTTCTCCGCTGCCCTACCCTTCCTTCGTACGCTACTAAATTCACCTCTATTTTTTTATTAGTGCGAATACTGGTGATTACGTCGATGTGGAAATCATAATCGGCGGAGAAGCCTCAGGAGAAACTACATCGTATTAAGGTGTTCGGTGAGGCGAAACCACCGTCTTATTGAGTTGTTCTGAATCGTTGTCGTTCGGTGCTTTGGCGAGAGATTGGGGATTGAATTATTTCAAGAATATTTGGTGTGTCCATCGCGAACACCAAATATCAAGCTTGGCCCCACCGGTGGGTGGAAGGTGGAAAAGAAGAAGTCTAGCGGCAAGGCATGAAAGGTGGAAGATAATAAAGAAGAATAGGGATTTTGGGGTCATAATTGTAATTTCATAATTTAATTTTTTTAAAAAAATCAGATGGTAAAATCATCTTTTCAATCAAACCCGATCTGAAACTGTCAAATGGGTAAAATTGTAGTTACATCAACTATCTATGGTTATATTTACACTTACAATTACCAAAATGTTATATTGGCACTTATGTGAAGTAGGTAGGTGATATGAATCTTCTTGCAAAGACTCTGGATTGCAGAATTAAAATCTTCGACCGAATGAAGGGATCTGTAAACACTCACTGTATCGCACGAACTGGTCACCAACTAGCACTTGGGTTGATGCTCAACTCAAAAATTTGCTCATTAACTTGCCCACGAGATTAACTCACAAATAAAGGGTCTTTTATTCACTAACTAGCCCACAAGATTAGTTCACAAAGGGTATTGATACTTAATTATCCTGCAGGATTAAGCAACAATGAAAAATGCTCGCAAGCCAAGAGTATAAAATCAAAAATATGAATTTTTTATTGATAATAAAGTGTAAACCTCCCCTATTTATAGGGTATAATTCAGCCACTCAGAAATATAAACAAAGCGGGATTTAGTAATTCCCGCTAGAAACGTAAAAGAATTATGGCAGTTTCAAGAAGGTAAAAATCAAATCTAACTATAATACCCAATTTAAATCTAAATGATGACCATATTCATCCAAGCAAATCAATCTAAATATTGGATGAATTCTTGAATGAATCTACCTTATCTAAACTTACCAAATCTAATTCTTATCAAATCAAAATTGGATATTTTAAACCCTAAATTAGAATATAACCAAAACTCTTCTAAGCCAATATGGCCGAGTTTATGGGCTTTAATCATAAAAATAAAATAAAATGATTACACTACTTCATTAAAAAACCCAGTGGAAAAAAGAGTATAGTTTTGACCTCCTAAAAATATTAAACTAAGAAAAGAATAATAAATTATATTTTTGGCATCGTATCAGTAGGTTATAAAAGCACTTTTCTCTTAAACTAATTATGTAACATTTAGTTTGAAGTGTTAAATTTTTCATAGATTGTTGCATTTTTATTAAGTTTTGCGTGTAAAGTGTTACTACAGATCTATTTTATAATAGTGTTTGAAGCCTTTTGGGCAAAAACGGATGTCTCAAACCAAATAGTAAAGAAGGTTTAGGACATATTTCGGTCTTGAGTCTCAAATCAAGAGGGATACCAATTGTACCAATCTGACATGAGGAGGTTGATAAGAAGTTAGAATTCTCACTGAAACATCTATGCAATTTTAGTAGTAGTGGGAGACTGGATAAGAGAGTTAAAGAACAGACTGAAAGGCTTCAAGACTTACAGAAGGGTGATGGAATATATTTCAATGCAAGGAAAATTCAGGAAGCTCAATTGAAGTTGCTAGATCTTGACCATAAAGTATTTGATTACTGGAAGAAAAGAACGAAGACAAATTGGATGAAGTTTGGAGAATCCAACACAACCTTCTTGCATAAATGGGCAACCAAAAGAAAAAAAACATCAATTTTATTCACAGCTTAAAATATTTAGCAAGGGAATGGACTACTAATCAAAGCATAATTGTGCATACTTTGGAGGATCATGTAATCTGTGTTTATACAACCGGAGTGGTATCTCCCGGAACTCTACGGAGATGCTACAGAACAACAATATGTAGAACTTGATGAAAAGAGATTAACATAGGAACATGTAGACATTTTGAATAAACCATTCTCATAACAGGGGGTATGGAATGTGGAAAGGAATATAAGTTGTTGGAAAGGTTCGGGAGAGAATGGTTTACTAGTAGGTCTCTACAGGCACACTGGAGGATTATAGAAGCATAATTTACACATTCTATTCTAAAAAATCTTGGAGGAGGCCATATGCGTTGAACTTGGAACTAAACACAGATTTTGTTGATTCCTAAGAAGAAAATGTATGTTGAAGAAAAAGACTTCAGACCTATCTCACTGTTCAATGTGAAATACAATATTATGGGGAAGATTTTGGCTACCTGGTTGAGGAAACATATACCATCCTTAATATGAGACAATCATAATGGCTTTGTTCTAGGAAGGTACGAAACAGAGAATGTTGTTTTGGCCTATGAAGTTATAGATCATATGGAAATGAACAAGGGAACGCATGGGATGTGCTCCGGTAAAATACTCATTGCACTCAAATTTTTGGTTGATATCATCATGCAGTGTGTTCGAACAGTTTCACACAAGTGATAGTAAATGGTTAGAAATCAAAATTCTTCACGCCAAACAAAAGGTCTGACACAAGGCTGTCCTTAATCTCCTTACATGTTTATTATTGCTCAGCAGTTCATATCCTCAGAGTTAGATATGAATTGATCAAAGAAAACACATTTGGGAGTGAGAGTGTCTAGCAAAGGACCCCGGATTAGTTGCTGATGATTACATCTTATTTTGATAGTTCACTTATCAAGCGAAAAATGATATGGCTAAGACAATGAATTTATATGCATGGTTTTCAGGGCAGATACTAAATTTTAAGAAGTTTCCTATTCAATTAGACCAAATAATCCATAACATAAGTAGTAATATATGAGATATACATTGAACATCAATGTCCAAGGAATCGGATTGGGAATGAATATCATTTTTGGAGGGTGTAAGAAAATAATGTTTTCAAATTTGATATAGAGATTCAAAAATAGATATGAATCTTGGAAATTATGTATGTTAAACCTAGTAGGAAGAATTACATTGGCAAAACATGTCCCTTCAATGGTGGCCTTGTATCCTTTGGGTATTTTTCGAATCCTTAAAGGTATACTTAACAAACTTGGCAGGATGACAACAACTTTTGTATGATGAGGGAAAATGGAAGGGAAAACCATCCAATAGACATCTTTGAAACCATTAATAAAATCAAAACAAGAGGGTGGAGAATCATGGGGCTTGATGATACCTGGACTCAAGAGCTAGCTGATGATTGGGCTCCTGGCCAAGTTGGCATCAGATTATTCTCCCATGAACTGAAAAGGCCCAATACCCACCAATTGTCCTAAACATCCATAATATGGTAAAACCCTACTAATTGATTCACAAGCAAACAAGATCCTAACCCTACCCAGGGAAGGTCATCATATATAAGGTAGGTAAAATTTACATACCAATTCATTCACCGTTCATTTACTATTCATCTGAGATTTTTCACACATCCACTAACTTATCATCAGATAGTTTTCCCTTCGGAATACTCCCGGAGATTTTTCTTGCAGATTACACCAATGATATGCACTCGCGGGGGTATTAGAAACTGTAAACCTTTCGGGAGATGGAATTTTAACTCGCGGAAAGCTTTGGAAGATCAAACATAAAAGATTTATAGTGTTGCTCCAGTTCTTACTACTAAACTACCAAGGGGCAGATAGTGGCAAGTCCAGGATCGCCCATAGAGATGCTCGAAATTTAAAGGTTAACTACACAAAGCTGCAATCAGTTTGTCAATCTGATCACGTGTAAGGAATATTTAATGTCACAAAACAAGGTTTTGGGGGAGGGGGGTTTATCTAACAACTACGATCATGCGAGGAAAGTATTGTAAACTATAAAAACTAGCTAGGAGGTCTTCACCGTACCTCTGAAATTTATAATTTATAATCCCTAAAGTGCTTCCTATATACAATTAAGTAGATAGTGGCAAATCGGAGTCGTCAACGAAGAAGAGGGATTTTCCTAAGGGTTTTTGTATATAAGGTGAATAATAGATATAGAAGGCCTCTTTTCTTCTTCTTTTTTCCCATTCCGATTGAGATTATCTAACACATTTTTGTAAATTCTACTAAAAAATGAAATATTTTGAAAGTAAATGAAAAAGGTTTCACCCTAAAATCATTATCATCCACATATTGGGAGAGTTGTATTGGTAGTGTTAAAACTATGCGATTCAAAATTGTTGAATTTTGAGAAACTTTAATACAACTAAGTGATGATGATAATGATTCTAAAATAAGAAGTGAAGCTAAATTTTTGACGTTCAATGAGTTTGGTGATTTTGAGTTTCGTAATTATGGCAATAACTATTTTTTATGATACATTGTATTCGGTTTATGTGGTTAGTAAACATTTGCAATCAAAAGATATGGTTATTGATGATGCTATTATAAAAATTAATGAATTGATTTCTTATTTTAAGAAATACAGAGAAATTAGCTTTCCTGATGCTATGGATACAACTAAAAAATTACAATTGATTTAGATATTGATCCCATATTTTTTAAGAGACGTGAAATTAGAAGAAAATAACATTTTATCGAGAGTCATGTTGATGCATTCGTTGTTATTTCACAAACTTCGGATGAATCATTTAGAGTGAATTATTTCTTATATATTATTGATCAAACAATTGCTTCACTTACTTCTTGATTTGAAGAATATTAACAATATGATAATGTGTTTGGTTTCTTATTTACTTCTGATAAGTCACACTCTATAAAATGATATTCAGCTAAAGTATTGTTGTAATATTATTGAAGCATCTCTTGAAAACATGGAACAATCTAATTATTATGGTACTTAGAGAATTCTTTCCCAAATAAAAAATAGGAGTTGTTGATATTTTCAAAATTTGAAACGTATGGAATGTTTTCCTAATTCTCTTATTGCATATAGAATTCTGTTAACTATTCATGTGGTTGTTGCTTCTGTAGATAGAAGTTTTTCAAAATTAAAATTGTGAAATCTTATTTGCGCTGGACAATGTTACAAGAAAGACTAAATTAACTAGCATTGATACCAATCGAGAATGATTTGTTGGAGTAAAAAATTTATAAAGAATCAATAGATGATTTTGCTTAGGATGACACTTTTCAAATAACTTTTCATTTGTATATTAAAAATTACATTTTACTTGAATAAATGTTTTATATTTAATAATTAATTAAAAAATTGTACATATATAAGGGATAAACTCATTCATGCCCCAGTTCTTGTGTTTGTGCGGATATACCCCCGAGTTTTTTTAAACTGCATATGTACCCCTGCGTGGTCTAAAAAATTGGTCAATTTCGGTCATTTCCGGATTCAAAAGAAATATTTTTGCTGAATCTAGGAATGACCGGAATTAAACGGTCATTTCTATTGAATCCGAGAATGATTGAAATTGACCAATTTTTCAGACCACGACAGGGGTGTGAATGCACTTTAATAAAACTTGGGGGTATATCTGCACAAACACAAGAACTGAGGGGTATAAATACACTTTTTCCTATATATAATCTCTAAGAGGCCCTCGGATTAATTTTTTTGGAAGGACATCCGTATTGTTTGAGACGAACCTGATTATTGATTGACTACTATTAATTGTTTCGTGCCTCAGTCGTGCATGCATCGTGCATATAATATGCGTGCCTCAGTCGCACATACACGAAGATGTACTAATCTCCATTTCGGGATTTAGCATTTCACAGCAAAATCAATATAATGTTAAAATAAATTTGTTGGCGTTAATACAAACGAAAATTGCTGATGAGAAAATAATGCGTTTAATTAGATCATAACGTGAATTTTGCGGCGTTTGTCTCACAATTACTACTGTATAACCCTCCAAAATGTGATCTTCAACACCATTTCCCTGTGAATCGAAGACTTTCTATGATCACCATAATTCAATCCCATTTTCATCACTTTTAAAGCTCTCTCTCATCCAATGAGTCTTTTCCAATTACTTTTAGGCCTTGGTGGTGGACATCGTCACTTTCAATTCCCTCGTATCGTGTACTCCATACGTCCCAATTCTAAGTGCACCAAAATCATTATCATGATATTCATGAAACATGTTTGACTGTTAATATGCTTGCCAACGGTAAATAAAAAAATATATTTAAAAACTACTTATTGCGACGAATTCAATAATATCATCTACGGTAATATTGTTGCACAGTTTATGTGTGTACAAAAGTAGTTAATCAAAAGATAAATAGAATCGTATTTAATTGGTGTCTTTTTAATTCCTCGGTAATAATTAGGCTATTTGTAAACATATAACCGCCAAAGATCGAATCTCATAACTCATTATATCTTAAACATATTATAATGTGCACGTAACACGTTAGAGTTTGTATAGAATTGCTTCAGTGTTCATATAATATTTCCTTAACCTGATGAAATGATAGGAGAAAACCGCCCCCACCGGTGGGGGCCCGGCATAATTTCACAGAGATTAGCCTAGTCGGAGTGGCTACCACCGGCCATCACCACCTGCTCGGGCGCGTCGTGGAATCCACCGTGGTTCCAATCCAACATTTCTTACTGTAGGTTAAACTATAGCATCCCCAATAATTTTCTGGCAGCGTCCGCACACGGATTTAATCACATTATCGCCGGAATCATTTGCCATTTAGTCGAAATCCAGAATAGCAACGTCGCTCAGTGACAATTCGCAGTTGATGGATATGGCGGCGAGGTCCTTCTCGTCTGAGGGGTTGGTGATCGTGGTGGCGTTCGAGAGGCACTAGTGGCAGGCTTCGGCTCCAGAAGCACAAACTCTGGCGATCAGTGCTTTGTCTCCGATCACCGGTTGAAGGAAACATATGTTGGCGATTAATATGAGAATGTGGGAAAGTTTATGATTCATTGTGATGTTGTTATTGATTGTTGCTACTTGCTAATTACAATGAGATAAATTAGGTTAGGCGAGTTTTTATACATGTGGGTAACAATATATGATTAGATCACATTAACCTTTATATATTTTGACGATTTCGTGCAGTAAATTGATCGAATTCTTGTGGAAAAAGGGTCATAGTTAATTACTCAAATATTCATTTTACACAATGTTATGCAATTTAGGTCTACACAAAAAGCAACACATAAATCTAGGTTATGTACTCCCTCCGTCCTAGTTTAAATTGTCCACTTCACTTTATGTCATTATTCAGTGTCCAATTTTAACTACATATTTAAATAGATATATTAACAATAGTGAAAGAATGATCATCAAAATAGACAACACCATTCAAATCTCTGTTAACTTGCTAGTAGATGATTAAAGAGAAAAAAACAAATTATGCAGAGAAGCTCATATGTGAGCTGATAAGAGTAGGAAGAGAACTTGGAGAAGAAAGAGAGAGAAAAGGGAAGAATATTGTATCGGTAATCTTCCATTGTCAAAAATGTATTACAGCCACTTGTTTTATACCTACCAAAAACAAAACAAAAGCCATAAATAAAATAACTGTCTATTAGCTAATGCCAGGTGGCATATGTGCCTAACAAATCTGAGGAGCAACTATTTCAGTTGTCTCAATTTCTTCAATATTGTTACAGTATTTCTTCAGCCCCCCTCAAGCTGGACTACAGTAATGAAACGAAAGCCAAACTTGAACATAATGTCACGAAAAACAGTGCCAGATAGAATCTTGGTGAATATATCGGCCAATTGAACTCTGGTAGATACCTTGGTAGGGAGAAGAAAACCTGCTAGATAGTAGTTACACACTAAGTGACAATCAATTTCCGAATGTTTAGTGTGCTCATAGAAAACATGGTTGGATGAGATGTATAAGACATCCTGATTATCACAATATAAAGGGATAGGAAGTTGCAGTGTTGCAGCACGTGTAGCATCAGTAAATCCACAATCTGCAACAATGTCAAGAACATACTTGTTCCGACTGAGATAAAGGCAATTTGGAGATCGAGCTATTTCAATGCCCAAGAAAAATTTGGCCTCCTGCAAGTCTTTGATAGTGAAAACATCATGTAAGGACTATTTCACAAGAGAAATATCATCTAAAGAATCTCCTATCAACATCACATCATCCACATAAACTGCTACAGGCAAGAAGGACTGAGAATTAGCCCTAAAAAATATACAGTAGTGGTGTGGAGACTAAGTAAATCCCAGAGATTTCAAATGAGATGTAAACTCCTTGTTCCATTGCCTCGAAGCCTGCTTGACTCCATACAAACTCCTTTTTAGTTTGCAAACTAAATTTGCAGCGGGTAAGGGATAACCAGGTGGGGGCTTCATATAAACATCTTCATCAATATTACCATGCAAGAAGGCATTATTGATGTCGATCTGCTGAATATGCCATGAATTGCAAGCTTCCATAGCAAACAATAATCTAATTGTGATTGTTTTAGCTACTGGGGAAAATATCTCAAAATAGTCAACTCCATCTAGTTGAATATACCCTTAAGCCACAAGTCGAGCTTTGTACCTAGCCATTGTACCATCAGAATTTCACTTTACCTTATATATATATATATCCATTTAGAGCCTTTAGCTCGTTTCTCAGCTGGCAAAGCCATAAGATCCCAAGTCTGATTAGCCTCCAAGGCTTGGATCTCAGCTTGCATTGCTTTGATCCATTCCGGGATTTGACTTGCCAGTTTATAAGATTGTGGTTCTTATATACTCAAAATGTTGCAAATAAAATTCATATGAGATGGGGTAAAGATAGGAAGAAAAGAAGAATCAGTGGTGGTTTTGAGAATGCAGTCTTTTGTCCAAGCAGGTGGTTTTCTAGTTCTAGGTGGAAGGGGGAGATGAGTTTGAACATTTTCTGAGTTGGAATGTGCAGGAGTGGATGAAGGATGACCAGAATGTGAATTGACAGAAGTATGACCATCGGGATTGTGCATCTCATAGGAAGAATTATGAATAGGAACTGAAACAACTGATTGCTTATCAGTTATGGTAAGATAAGGAAATGGGTTAGGATGAGTATGATCATTAGAATCTCAAGAAGTGGGTACAGAAGGGTATGCCAAGGTTTGAAAGGGAAAATGATTTTCATGGAATATCACATCTCTGGATATTACAACCTTCTTATTTTTAAAGTCATACAGTTGTACGCTTTTTGTCCAGGTGGATATCCAATGAAGACACATGGGAAGACTCTTTAAGCAAATTTATCTTTGTGAGGACTGGTATTTGCAGCATAAACAAGACAACTAAACACTTTGAGAAAGCTGTAGTCTGGTAATTTTGAGAATAGGATTTCATATGAGGACTTCCAATGCAAAATTGGAGTTGGAAATCTATTGATGAGGAATGTGATTGGAAGGATTGCATCTCCCCAGAAATGTTTAGGAAGATGTGACTGGAAAAGAAGGGCTCTAGAAACTTGAAGGATGTGTTGGTGCTTTCTCTTAACAACACCATTTTGTTGGGGAGTATAAGGACAAGATCTATGATGAATGATTCCCAATTCTGAGAACATCTGAAAACAGACTGAATTAAGGAACTCGGTTCCATTATCTGACCTAATGACTTTGACTGAGGATTGGAGCTGATTTTTTACCATAATTCAAAAAATCTTAAGAATGGCAGGTGTGTGATCTTTTGTTTTCAAAAGAAATGTCTAGGTACTCCTACTATGATCATCAACCACAGTTAAAAATACTTTGAACCATTTAAACTGTTTACCTTGTATGGTCCTCACAAGTCAACATGAAGCATATAGAAAGAGCAAGTAGAAGCAGTAACACTTGATGGAAAAGGTAAGCGATGCGATAGTTTCAATTTGTAGTAGTGATTACAATAGCCATTTGAACGTTGTACGCCAAATCTACAATCACAATTCTACAAAACCTTTGTGACTATCAATTTTATATCGGTACGGAAGGCATGACTGCCCTTTCCATTAATTCCATATTTCTTTTAATTTGAAAGTGGTTCTTAGTGTTAGTATTGCTGATCATTTTATAAAATCAGTCATTGGGAATTTACTTTTTCACTTAGTCAACACATATGGTAACATTTCGTCAAACTTGGTCAAATGACAATGTAAGATCCAAATGTTAGTTCCTTGGCTGCACCGTGCACCGTATGAGCGTAGTATAATATGCATGCCTCAGTCGTGCCTCATTTTTACACCAACCAAAATGTGTTTTGGAAAAATAAAAAAGTATCCCATCTCATATTATTCTTGTGTGTATAAAAATGTAATTTATGTCGAGTGTTTTAACCAGCTTAGATTTTTTTAATCAAATTGTAAATTCTGGAACGAAGTACACAATCTAAACGTTATGTACTCTAACTAGGCTATAAATCATTTTCTTCATCTTCGCCATCGCCTCCAAACAGAAAAAAGGAAACCATATCTTACAAACATTAAAAGCAATCAAACACACAAAATACATGATAGTAATACACACAGATGGATGTTTTCATGGCTTTGTGATCTTTAATCAAAATTAAGGAAACCCCAGCAGAATTAGCTTGACATGTTCTCTTCATATTCTTTCTTTCCCAAACATGCCTTCCCTTGATAATGTACTTGATAATGACCTTCCCACCATGATCTGTATTAGCAGAGGACGAAGACTTAGTTGGATCAGGATTTGAGCTGGGATGGAGGGAGCAATAACTTGATTCCCAGGGAAAAAATTATGTGTAAAATTATTGTAGGTGTAAGTGTGGGGTGAATCACATGCTTTCGTGATTCTAATAATTCACCTACTAATTCATTGTATTCATTTGCTAGTTTTTTTATATAAAAAAAAGAAGAAGTAAATAAATGAGATATTTGTTATTTATGTATAATTATGAATTATTTTTTAAAATTAAACCACTCATTGAGAATGAGTGAGGGAATGCATCGGCTCCCCTAACCGACCGAACCCAAAATAATAATACATGATCATCCAAAATTTTGTTGGACTTGTCACAAATGGATTAATAAGTAAAATGGACGTGATTCCACACTTTAATCCTCCACCCCCTGTGTCGAATCTAGTGTGGCCAGACGTACATTGTACTTCTTAATCCATATTCCAGAGATAAGTTTAACATTAATATCTAAAATGGGGGGGGGGGAAAGCCTATCTGTTCTAACCAATAAGTTAAGCTCTCTAGAATCTCTGGATTCCTGAAATGATGTTTCGGCTCCCTTCTTCAATGCATATTTTACCATGTAATCTGTTGCCTGATTTGCCTCCCTTGGGATATGTATAATTGAGCTGTTGTTTTCCTCTGCTAAGAGTTTAATCCGCCTTACTAGATCCATAGGGTTCCATGGATGGCTCATTATTCCTGAAAGTATTTGATAAGTAGCCAGACAATTAGTTTCTATGAAGCAAACCGTATGTTTCTCTGTTGCCCATTGAAGACCTGCAAAAATTGACAAAAGTTCAGATTCAAGAACTGATTCAGATTCATGAGGGCGGGATATAATATGAGTGACCATGCCATTTCCGTCCCTCATTATGCATCCCAAACCCGCTTTGTTGTGTTTGAATGCCGCATCACAATTTATTTTAACACCTGAATCAGGGGGCTTCCATCTCACAATTGTTAACTTTTTCTTTCTTTTTTCTTAGGACAAAGGGTATCAAACCATTTATTTGAAAACAAACATCCCGAGCTTCTCCAGGGATTGTCTTATTTACCATGTATAACAGCAAACATTGTGCAATTATTAATTTTCACAAAGCATGAGAATTTGAGTTAACATTGTCATACAATTTCCTGTTACTACCTTTCCATAGTTCCCAACATATGATCATAGGCAGGTTCATAAGCAGCGGTAATCTGAGTTTAGATCCCGAGTTAATTTTCCAATAGAAAGATAATCTATCAAAAATGGTTTCAAAAATCATAGGCGGGATACCAAAATAGCATGCATTCTATCCCAGATTTGAGTAGCAAAACAAAAATTGTTTAAAAAATGTGATAGGCTATCTGTATGAGTGCAATGAATGCATTTTGATGCCAAAAAATAACCCATATGTTTCAATGTATTATCAAAAGGAAGTCGATTATTTAACAACCGCCAAATAAAGAAAGCAATTTTTTTTGGTATGAGAGAGTTCCATACCTTTTGTAGAGATGGTAGTTGATATTTCCTCTGTCTTAGAGAGTCATAGGCCGATTGCACAGTGAAATCTCCTACTATCTCCAGTTTTCACACTAACTTATCCCTGTGAGAAGGTAGATAAATATTTCTATCTAATGCATGCAAGACATCCTGAGGTAATGAATTATGGAAAAAATAAATAAAGATGCTTGCATTATCTAGAAATTGATTAACCTGTAAGGAATGAAAATGAGGGTCAGAAGAGTGCCAATAATCTATTAGAGGTCCCTTCCCTGTCCAATTTGCTACCCAAAACCTAGAATTTCCATTTCCAATTACAACCTGGGAATTCAATTTAGCCCTAACCATGACATTCCTATATCTGGACAAAGTTTCTGAGGTTCTCCGTGATTCCAGAGTAGCCCACATGAATTTAGACCATGCTGATTTACCTATCTGCATTTTCCACCAGATTTTGATTGAAAATGAGTCTATGCTAGTTTGGATTTTTCTGATCCCTAGACTGCTCTCTTGGGTTGGATAACAGATCTTATCCCAAGAAATCCAGTGCCTTTTATACCTTGCAACATTTTTGCCCCATAAGAAATCACTAAGAATGGAATCAATTTTACTAATTATATGCTTAGTAGGGGCAATAACTGACCATATATGTTGGGGTATTACAGTTAAAACATGTTTTATAAGGATAATTCTACCACCTGATGACAAACAACAATTTTTCCAATTATTTATCCTATCCCTAATCCTATCTAGAAGGCCACGGAAGTATAAATTCATCCTTCTCCCCTTGTAAATCGTCACTCCTAAATAAGAGAAAGGAATGTTGCCTTGAGAGATACCAGTAATTCTTCTAATCCGATCTATCTTTGCCGAGCTCAGTTTTCCGGAGTAAAATGAGCTTTTGGCAAAGTTTATCTTCTGACCAATAGCCATTTGGTATGTATTAAAAAATAACATCAAATTTCTAAGGGTCTTTTTTGTTCCCTTAATAAAAATAACCGTATCATCGGCAAAAGAGAGTTGTGTGAGAGGGACCTGCACTTGTGGAGTTCTGAAATACCTAAGATTCCCATTTTGAAATCGTAGTTTAACATTCCTGGTTAATAGTTCAGTAAGAATATTAAACAAGAAAGGAGATAATGGGTCTCCCTGCTTAAGGCCTCGTGTGGGTTTAAAGAATCCATGAGGAATGCCATTTACAATCACAGAAAACCATGCCGCATTTAAATTATTCATAATCAACCTCACTACATGCCCATGGAACCTTAGTCTAAGCAGCAAAGTGTTAAGAATAGTCCAAGAAACTCTATCAAATGCCTTCATCGTATCTAATTTTAGAATTAAATTAATGGATTCTGATCTTTTATCCAATAGCCTAATTGCTTCCTTCATTAGTAGGATATTATCAGTTATGTCCCTATCAGTTAGAAAAGCAGATTGCTCTTCCGATATAATAGAACTCATAACAGGTTTTATCCCTTCCACCATGATTTTTTACATTAGTTTATTAACAAAATTAGATAGACTAATAGGTCTAAACTCATAAAAGGATGAAGGTGTTTTTGTTTTTGGAATTAATGCAATATGGGTACTCCCTATTGCTCTCGGGATGGGTACCCCGGCTTGGAATTCAAGGATGGCATACCACACATCTAATTGAATTAGGGACCAGAAATTTCTATAAAAAGCTCCAGGGAAACCATCAGGCCCCTGTGCCACTAATGGGCTCAGGTGAAAAACAACCCTTGTTGTTTCTTCCAGAGATATAGGTGCCATCATCCTCTGATTTTCCACCTCAGAGATTGATGGTTCTATAACATTTAGGAGGAAGGAGGATTCTAACGCCGTGGGATCAGAATTCTCATCCGTGAGAAGATTACTGAAGAAGTTGACTGCTGCATCTCCAATAACAGACTGGCCCTGAATCCAATTATTGTTATCATCTTTTATTTTAAAGATTCCTAGCCTAGAATGTTTTTCCTTAAGTGAGTTATGAAAGAATTTAGTATTAGTGTCTCCTTCTTTAAGCCACCTAGCCCTAGACTTTTGCTGAAAGAATGTATGTTGTTCTGCTAACCTCATGGTTAATTCTGCCCTTTCTTTGTTCAGATTAATTCTATCAGATATGGCATGTGAAGTGTCATATATTATCTCCAACTCTGAAACTAATTTTTTGGCATTTTTTATGTTATCACTAACATTGCCAAAAACATTTTTGTTCCAAATTTTAATCGCCTCTTTCAGTCTTTTAAGCTTAAGAATTAATCTCATTTGTCCTTGTTCCTGAATAGGTATATCCCAGCTTTGTTTAACCATCTCATTGAAACCAGCCATGAGCATCCACATTTCCTGAAACTTAAATTGTTTAGGATATGTGTTTACTGAACTATCAATCTCTAGTAGCATAGGTGAGTGATCCGATGATGTTCTATTTAGGATTTGAACTGATGTGATGTTGAACTCTCTTAAAAAACACTGGTTGCCTAGAATTCTATCCAGTCTTTTAGAGGTAGGATTAATATTCCTATTATTACATCACGTGAATTGATTCCCTATTGTGTTTATTTCAGTTAGGGAGTTTTTATTAATGAATTCATCAAAGTCCATCATCGACCCTAGATTAGGGCAACTGAGACCTGAATATTCCTCAATAACCCTGATGACGTTGAAATCTCCACCCACAATAGCCAAATTATAATCAGGTATAGTAGATATTTGAGAGTAAAGATTTAATCTCTCATCTCTAGTGTGAAGAGCATACACAATGTAAATATGTATTACCTGATTAGTTTCTATAATCCTGGATTTTAAATGCATAAATTGCTGAGATTCAGAGACTAATTCAATTTCTAATTTATGCGAATGAAAAATCCATATTTTCTGGTGTTGTGCATTCAGGGAGTGCCTAAAACCGAGAGATTTTTGATAATCTATTTTCTGATCA